>JAQPPZ010007028.1:0-82404 GCA_028583015.1 Wollemia nobilis
TGGGAATCACCCTAGCGACACTCAGTAAGCTTTCATCAGGATTTACGCCTAACAATAGTGACAATCGGGGTAATGGATGCAGATCAAGCCAAGGTGATGATGAAATCCACCGCTGGTCTTGATCAAGGGCTAGGGTTTTACGACTAGCTCCTTTGTTTAATTTTACCACGTGAAGTGTGTGTGGTTCGTTTTATTTAAAAAAATGAAACAAGCAGCAAAAAAATAAAACTTCATTTTCCTACCCTTTAAACAATTAAAAAAAAAAAAAATTCATTTTCCTTGATTTTTTTTTTTTTTTAAGATTTCCCTAAGAAGGTAAAATTAACAGGAAGAAGGAACAAAAAAATGAACAAAAAAAAACGGGAACAGTTTTAAAACCCTTACATTTCTTTGCCCAAACTCACTGTTTCTGATCTTCGGCTAAAAAAAGGTACCTGCTAAGCACAAAACACAACAAATCAGATTAGTTTCTGTGATTTAAAAATCAGGGAACGGTCCCACCGTGATCGCCATTGAAAGCATGATATTCCGGAAAAAGAAACACTAATTACAATAAAAACAACTAGCTTGATGCATGAAATAACATGAATGTAATCACATCAAAAATATGAGCACAACCCTCTTTATTCATGTAGTTCCAACTCGGTTACAATACGTCTCCTCCCTTTTCAAGGGCTGGGAGAGTTAGCATGCTTCCATCACAATAAATGAATAGTGATATTCTTCCGCATGCCCACATTTGAAACGGGTGGGCCAAAGTGTTGCCACTGTTTATGCCTGATGAATCCTTGCTGCTTGCTGTTCTTCCTGCATTCAAAGAAACAAAAAACTGTTTAGTAGCACCTGCGTTAAAATGAAACATTCGTGAGAGTAAAATGACATAAAACATGCATGTTGGTATTTTGCAAAGCAAAAGAAACATATTAATAAAAATAGAACTGAAACATAAATAAACCAGAGTATAAACCCGAAACACGTTAAATCGACTGTTTATTTCACAGTTAAATCGGTTGTTTTCACATCGATAAATCGGTTGTGAATTAAATCAATTTAAATTTATGTTTTCATGTTTATTTGACAGTGAAATAAACTCATGCTAATAGAATGAATTAAATTGAAAATTAAGAGTTGACAAAAAGGTGCGGGTTACCCAAGCAGGCCGCCCCGTTAAAACTTAATTTCAGCACCAATCCACTAAGGAAGGGCCCAAAATATTTCAAGTTGCGTTGTCATCGAATGGATAGAATACTGTTGTCCACTGTCAGGTTCTAAGGTTCAGATCCACACTTTTAGACACCACTCACTAACCTCTGGTGCGAAAGAGATCAAGAGTGTAGAAGAAATGAATCGAAAGGAAGAAATCGAGCCTCTGGTTCTGCAGCACTTCGTTGCATTCAAAATGCTTGCCAACCTCTGTTTGGGTGGAAAAATCCACCATTTTATAGACCCAGGGGGTCTCCTTGAATTTTGTGCATAAGCGCCATGCGTTGGTCAAAGGTGCCATGTGGCGGTCGTGTCTCCTCGAGAGAGGAAAGTCCTCCATGACTCGAGCTTCCATTAATGCCACTGTGACAGTCCTTCAACGGCCCACGCAACTGACTGTGGTGTCACTGCCAGTTGTCTAAAACCCACCTTAAATCATTTTTTAAATGTTTTAATGTTTGCTTTTAATTGTTTGAATTCTGCCTTTGAATGCTGACGTGTTGTCTTTGAATGCTGACGTGTCGCCTTTGAATGTTTAAAAATCCACCCAGTGCAAATGCCGAAGTGTCACGATATCGCGACGTCACGATGTCATGATATCGCGACACTTCAACCAAGGCCTTTCCTTGAGTTCTGAAGTGTCGCAATATCGCGACGTCGCGATATCATGACACTTCGGCCAAGGCCTTGCCTTGGGCGTCGAAGTGTCACGATATCGCTTCGGCCAAGGCCTTGCCTTGGGCGCTGAAGTGTTGGGATATCGTGACGTCACGATATCACGATGTTTCGGCCAAGGCCTTGCCTTGGGCACCGAAGTGTCATGATATCGCGATGTCGTGATATCGCGACATCGTGATATCGTGACACTTCGGCCAAGGCAAAGCCTTGGGCATCGAAGTGTCATGAAATCGTGACACTTCGGCCAAGGCAAAGCCTTGGGAGCCGAAGTGTTGCAAAATCGTGACACTTCGGCCAAGGCAAAGCCTTGGGCGCCGAAGTGTCGTGAAATCATGACACTTCGGCCAAGGCAAAGCCTTGGGCACCGAAGTGTCACAAAATCGTGACACTTTGGCCAAGGCAAGGCCTTGGGCGTCGAAGTGTCGTGATATCGCGACATCGCGATATCGTGACACTTCGGCCAAGGCAAGGCCTTGGGCGCTGAAGTGTCATGATATCGCGACGTCGCGATATCATGACACTTCAGGAAAAGCTTTGCTTTGGGCACCGAAGTGTCACGATATCACGACGTCGCGATATCACGACACTTCGGCCAAGGCCCTTCTTTTGATTAAGACTTTGTCTTGATGAAGGCTTTGTTTTGATAAAGGCTTGCTTTGATGAAGGCTTTGTTTTGATGAAGGCTTTGTTTTGATAAAGGCTTGCTTTTGACTTTGATTGAGACTTTGTTTTGATCAAGGCTTTGTTTACTTTTCGACCTTTTGAACTGCTATGTAAGTGGCTAGGACCACTGTTTGACCTCTGAGGGCTGCCTTGAAAGCTGTGTATGTCAATGCGATCAGTGTTTGTAGTCACTTAATCGGATTGATGCTATTTTGGTGTCTACACTACCAATACCTTGGTACTACCCAATGTCTTGTCTTGACAACACAATGTCCCATTCCACTATGTTGTTGATAATCCATAATGCATTCAAGCATAAGAACCATAACTCTGTTCTAACAGGGAATGACCTAGGGGAGATGCCCATTTCATACTTTGTTACCTCCTGTCTTGACCTATCCCAAATACGGTTAATTCTTGTACTATGGTGTTTTTTCGCCCACAAGCACCATTAAATATTTTTAATATTGTCTACCCACTATCTCAGGTTGTGAATCAAGAATTGTCTTCCCATAATCTTGGAGTCCCTTAATCAAAGGTTTACTTGGGGTTTGAAGGTTTTAAAGGTTTAGCTATGCAATGGAATACAAGAAAATACAGTTTCATAACCATTAATAAATTTTACTATAAAATATGGTCTCAAGATTTCATATAGTTAATTGTTTGTTTGCCATTAAGAAATAAGGGAAAACAGAGAAGTCATAAGAATGTCATAATAGTTAGAAAATTCAAAATTAAAGAATCTTAAAGACATCACTATAATAATTTTAATTAGATTTCATTTTGCCTAAATTTCTAATTGTATTCTACAATGGATTAAGAGCTACTCTAAAGTTTTCATGTAAATCTCTTTCTCTCTCTAATATTACACTACAAGATTTACAACTATAGCCACGATGTTGTGTAGACAGACTCCTTTAAGTCTAAGAAAAGCTAGGACTACCTTAATGCTTTAACTATAATATAAAAATTAAATGAGCTTTAAGGTGTCTATGATTCAATCCACATTAACTAAGATAGATAATACAATGCTATTAATTCATATAAAGTGACCTCAAACCAAGAGAAACTAATACTTCTTTACTGTGCCACTGCATATTTTCATTATAAGTAAAACTTAATACCATACTAACACATGAAGACAATTTACATTTTAAATCATCATTTCATTGTATTGACTGTAACTCATTCAATTTAGAATATAACAAAATAAGAGTCTTTTGACTCAAACAGTTATCTAGTTTTGTTCCTGGCCTAACGCCAAATCTCTCACACGCGGACTTGACCAGACAAGAAGTGTCATCATTCAATTTATAATAGATCTCCTAATAGCTTTTTCATGGTTTTCTTACACATCTTACCAAATCATAAACCTTGTTTAGTAATTTATATTAAATATATTTAAGCATTACTTTATATTATATAACTCAAATATAACTATGCGGGTTTATGTTCTTTCACACATTAGTGATCATCTAAATTTGCTCGGTTGGCCAAAATATTAAACCAAACAACCAAGAAATTTTGGCTAAGATATGATTGTGTCTCTAGGCTGGAGATTCTTCGTCTAAACAATATCAAACAAAATTTCTATCATTTGAGTTAAAAGACATACGAGGCAAGTTTCTAAGAAATATAGAAATTTCTACTGTGAGGTGTTCCAACTTGAAGCACAAAGGGTAACAAATCTCAAATTTGATAATCAAAATGTGAACATAATAATGCATATGAAGATAATTATCAACCAACATATTCACAAATATGATAAAGAAGGTCTAAATCTTAAGTTTCCCATCATGCATTCCTGGATTCGCTTGGAGAGCTTTAACCCCTTGGAAAAATCACCCATAACCGACTATTTATTCGCTTTCTCCAAATACAAGTAAGATTAAATATATGAACAAAGTAGACAACCAACATAATATCTTTGAAACTATAAAGTAATAGTTTAAGCAAACAAAAAGGTCATCACGTTAAATTGACATATCTTTCACAGGAAGAACGCAGACCAATTTTTTTTATAATTTATATATATATATTAAATACTTTAAAGTATAATCCACAAATATGAAATGAATTCCACCATGTATTCTTGTCCATTCATACATTCTAAAGGAAACAATAGAATTGGTTACATTTTTTTCAAAAAGACTCTCAGAATGTTGCCATGCAATTCTTTCAAAACATCCATACTTCAAAATACAAATAAAATACATTTAACATTTGTTTTGGGTATTCTAAATATCCTCAGAGCTCATGTTTCACAATTTTGTGATGCTAAATCACAAGAATATCAAGATTGAAAAGCAACTCTTCTTCCAAATTGAGTGCAACGTCTTGTGCCCAAACACAAATGGTTTATCAAAAAAATTGACAAGGAAAATAATTTGGCTTTTGTCTTCAAGATTTCTTCGAATTTCATGCCATGGTTTTTCGGTGTCTTCCAAGGGTCAGAGTGGCCAAATTAAGATGACATGCAGCTAAATTTTTACATGCATACAATCATTTCACATCCAACATAGTATGCAATCCATCACATGCACCAAAATGTATTATGTTCATCTCTAGTTCATTTTTTGTTTATTAATTTATATCCACATAACAAAATTTCCAACACCTTTAACAATCAATTTACTATTGTTTCATGACATTAATTTGTCAAATAAAATTGCTAGAAAATATTCACTTACTGATAAGTGCTTGTTTCCTTTCCTTATTTCAAAAATCCTCCTCACTTCTTTGCTCCAAGAAGACAATGCTTTTTTTCCCTCCTTCCCCTTTTCCCCTTTTTTTATAAGATAAGTGCTATTTTTCTATTTAATAACTGTTGATCGTTTATGATTCCTCCAATATGAAGCTTACCATGTGGAATCCACCTTGTTTCCATGATCAACAACCCAAATATTCATAATAATCTTTAATGCCCAATGTTTTCCAATTACCTTGTTTAATAAGTAACAAGGTTTTGTTTCATTTTTTTTTAATTATATTTTGTTATTTATTAATATTTTATATTATTTCTTTCATTATTTACTTTATTTATTATTATAAATATTATTATTATTCTTTTAATAATATATATATATAAATGATGAGCATCGAGTATTCTTCGTTGATAGGGGTAAAAGAACCCTTAAAATGATTCCAGCGGCCATATAGATGCATATCATGTAGTTGCACTGATAGGTATGCTTGTGTATGTTTTCTTTTGGAATATATATATATATATATATATATATTTATTTATATTTAAAATAAATTCCAAAATAAAACATACACAAGCATACCTATAAGTGCAACTACATGATATGCATCTATATGGACCGTTGGAAAATGCATTTTCAGTAGGGTTCTTTTACCCCTATCAATGAAGAATACTTTGATGCTCATCATTTCCCTTGACTTACCTTACATAAGACAACCCTTTTTACCCATTGAGGAGACATCTTTCCTTTGAATTATTCCCATAAGTAATAGTACCTGTCCTTGCATCCATAGATACATTAGCAATATCTCATCCTTAAAGATAAATTAGGTATATAAGAAAGTAGATCTTGGAGGGTTATTAAAATAGGAAGAAGTACCTAACAAGGCTACAGAGACTAGTAGGGCTAAAGTGGGAGTTGAGTTGGCTAAGAATATGAAGGTTGTGATTTTGAAATTTGATGGTAGGGATGATGAAGATGTAGTGAAAAATTGGTTGAGTGAGGTTGAGTCATACTTCTTTATGACACCTTTATCGTTTGAGTCCAAAATTGAATGGGTTGTCCTACATCTGGTAGGAGCAGCTTTAGATTGGAGGAAGACCTATAAGAAGAGAAATGACATCGAAGTCATGGACCTCAAGTGGGAGGACTTTGAGAAATACTTTAGGAAGAGATTTCTAACTAAGCAATATTATATAAAAAAAAATTGCTAAGTTATCCACCCTACCGTAGGAATCAATGTCTGTCAAACATATCATGAAAAGCTCATTTAACTACTAAAGTATGTACCCTAGTATGGGAATAATAAGGAAATTAAGGTTCAAAAGTTTATTTTGGGACTTCACACCAAGATAAAAACTATATTCAACTTGCTTAACTCTAAAGATATTCTAAAGCTTTTAATTTAGTCCGTCAGAAATAAGTAAATCAAGTAGACAAAAAGATATATTTCAACTATTAGAAGCTATCTAAAAAATATAAGAATAAACAAAGAAAGTGAAAGAGTGTGGGATTCTTAAAATAGGAAAAATAACAAAACAAAAAGAATAGAGGAGATCAAACTAAGCCAGTGAAAAAAAACCAAAATAATTTTAAGGATAATAAGTTTATAAAAAATGATAAAGGATATCCAAGAATAAACAAACAAATACCATTATATCAAGAGAAGGCTAAGGAAGTTGTACTATAGAACAAGATTAAATATGGTAACAGGAATTATAGAGCCCCTCTAGTTGGTTGCTATGTTTTTAAAGGCTCGCACATTACAAACAAGTATCTTGAGAGAGCAGATCACAAGAAGACATCAAAGAATACCAGTCACCAAATATTTGTAACAACAGGTTGTGTTATACTTTATGGTAAAGTTACTTCTTTTCTATTGAATGGTAAAATTTATGATAAGAATGTTCGCATTTTAATTGATAGTGGAGCTACTGATAATTTTATTTCCACTAGTTTAGTGAGGGATACACCTAAAAGGCCTAGATTTTTGGCTAATGGTTGGAAGGTAGAGTATGGATCAGGGCAAACCTACTCAGTTAACCAATGTTTATTTGACCCTCATACTAGCTTACCCTAAGGAAAAACTAATTGATATTTGTATGTGGTTTCTTTGCATGCTTTATTTTAAATATAGATAGATAGAGTTTATAGATGAATCTAAATAGAGAATTAGACTTTATTGTAATTATGGTTTTGTTAGGACACACATATTGTTAGCAATGCAAGTGAAAAATAAAATATGGAAGAGAGGAATTATCTATGTGGTTAAGATGAATAAGAAGGAAGAAACTAAAGCTGGCTCTAACCACTTCTAAAATTATCCTATCTTGAGTGAATTCAAGGATGTATTTTCGGAGGACCTACCAGGATTACCTCCCCAAAGAGAATTTAACTTTTCAATTGAGATTTTATTAGCAGTTACACCAATTGCTAGGGAACCATATAGGATGACCCCCATAGAGTTACAAGATATCAAGAAATAGCTTCAGGATCTATTAGATAAGGGACTTATTAAGCCCAATATATCACCATAGGGTGCTCCAATTATTTTTATTGAGAAGAAATATAGATCCTTAAGATTGTGTATAGACTATAAAATGCTCAACAATGTTACCATTAATAATATGTATTCATTGCCAAGGATAGATGATCTTTTTTATTAGTTGAAAGGAGCTACCCTCTTCTCAAAAATTGATCTTAGATCAGGATACCATCAGTTGAGAATTCAATAAGAAGGTATACATAAGACTGCTTTTAGAATATGGTATGAACACTATGTGTAGACATCAAAATAGCACCAATCTGATTATATGATGACAAGCACTGACCGAATTGGCATACACAGCCCCCAGGGTAGCCCCTAGAGGTTAAACAGTGGTCCTAACCACTCTCACAACAGTTTTAGAAGGTTAGAGGTCAATTTGACACCTTTCAGGCACTCTGCTCCCTACTCGTTCCACCCTGGGATGATTACAAATTGGTATTCATCCCACCCTGGTACGATTAGTAGTATTCGCTCCAGGGTAGGGCGAATAGCAGGTTTCATGGACAAAGGTCAAACCTCGACAAATGGCAGCTCAGATCTACCTCTTAACTCCTCCTTCAATGCATGGAGTGTGAGTGAGCATTTTTAAGCTCAAAGAGGCAGTCATATGGGCAGTCATGGAGCCCTTAATCAGGGAGGAATCTTCTTCCCCCCGACAAGGCATGATGGCCAAGTGGCACCTCTGCATGCTCATTCATAGAGACCATCAGGTCTATAAAATGGTGAGTCTTCTCACCCCAAAAAAGTATAGAGTAAGAGAATTTGGAGCAATAGAGTGTTGTCGGATTACATCATCACCCATCATTTGTGCTTCTTACATCCTTGATCTCTCTTTTGGAAGGGAGGTTATTGGGTGATTATTAGAAAAACAATCCGGACCCAAAAACCAAACATTTGGCCACAATACCCCACCCAATTTGCTGACACAACACCATAAGAGGTTTTGGACCCATCCCAAGTGGATTGGTGTCGAAACTGAGCCTCAAACAGTGGGCGTCCTGCCCCCGGGTGCCCATTGCACTGCTGCAGTCCTAATCGCCTCACCCCGAAGCGATTAGAAATATGTGGTAGATTTCCCTAATATTTCTTTTGAATTTTATTTTAGATCATCCATATATGCTGTCATTTAAATTTTAGGGGACTTTGATGAGTTTTGACTATGCTTTCAATGTTTCTCACTTTCACTAACATACAGGGAGCATCATCGGATACAGGGTGATCGAGGCAAAATATACAAAATACGACCATTTGGGTCATTCCAAAATGCCCCATTTTGTCTAACCCCAACTTTGTAGGTGTTTTGGAGGCCCCTATATGGGACATTTAGGAGGTCACCTACTAACATTTTATGATAGTCCTAATCATTCCACCCCGGAGTGATTAGAAATATGTGGTAGATTTCTCGAATGTTCCTTTTGCAGTGTGCTCTTGGTAATGTTTTCTTGCTTCTATCAAATTTTTAGCTTATTTTGATATGTTTTAGTTATCATTTTAATCATTTTATGCATGCATCAATCGTAGGCCTTGGGGATCACATGTTTCCCTCCATCCGTAGGTGCTACTAACCATTTACTATTTCTCTAAATGCAGGATCTTGACATCGGAGGGGCAGTAAGGAACTATAGACGCACTCACACAAGCAACAGTGACATTTGTGGTGTAATAAAACTATGTTCAGTGCTCCCAACATCTGAAAAGGGAGGAGACACATTGTAACCCAATCTCGAGCAAATTAATAAAATAAAGGGCTGCACTTTTACATTTGCTTTAAATCTCGTTTCAGTTCATTTGTTTTTCCTCTTTTCATGCATTCTCGTTCGTAGGACTTAGCGTTACATTTCCATTTTTTTTGCTTTTGTATCCTTGTGCTTTCAGTGGTAATCACGGTGGGACCTTGTCCCTTGATTTTGAGATCAAATTTTTGATCAAAATTTGTGTGTTTTTTCTTGTAGGTGTCAATATTTCAAGCACTAGACTGCTGCTCGTTCCACCCTATGATGAATATAGAGCTGGAATTCATGTCACCTAGGTACAAATGGGCATTCGTCCCACCCTGTGACGAATACAGATATGTTATTCGTCCCACCCCTAGACGTTTAGCTCCCTATGTATTTTTAGAGCAACAAATCAGAGGCATCTAGTTTGGGCACATAAGAGGTAGGGGTTCTAAGCATTCTCTGTAATTTTCTATTTTTTGTCTCTGTCATTTGCTATTTTTTTACTTGCATAGGAGAGTTTTATTGCATGTTTTTCTTTCTCTATGAAAATAAAACGAACCCCACACACCACGTGGTAATTAAAAACACCAAGGAGTTGGTCGTAAAACCCCAACCCTTGATCAAGACCAACAGTGGATTTCATCACCACCTTGGCTTGAATTTTTGCATACATAACCCTGATCCCTATTGTTGCTAGATGTAAATCCTGATGAAAGCTGACCAAGTGTAGCTAGGGTGATTCCTAGTGCATGAGGATAAGTCTTCTATGGTAGGTGTAAAAAATAGGGTGATTCCCCTTTCGTACCACCTATGTTCCATGTACCATTCTGCTCTCGCGTACCAATAGTTTCCCTCATGTAAGGGCGGCTATATTGAGATATTTGGTATAATAGCCTGGCAGTGGTATATTGAAGGGGTGACCATTCTGGGAGACATAAGAGCCATCATACTACATGTACAACAACACGTTCTTTACAAATATTTCAAAACAAAAATCAAAACACACTAAACCAGATTTAGGGTACACTTTTAATCTATAAAAGAGATAATCACTTATTTGATTGTGTGGTTCCTTTTGTTTAGTGTAGAATAAAAATCATAAAGAAGATAAAAACCTACATATCTTGTAGAGAAACACCACCATGGAGTACACCCATAGCCAAGCCCAATCACGGGCAGAGGCTGCAAAAAATGTACAAGAAGGTACAAGTCACCTCCGCTATAGCCCAAAGGACTTGGTCATACCACCTTGGCGGCCTGACCCACAAGATAGTCCACATCATGCCATTTTAGAATGGGACTATAGAGGCATCCCTTCGAGGGGCACTCCTATTTAGCATAGACCATTTCAGAAGGAGTCCTTAAAAATGGCACTCAACATAAATGGGAAGGCTCCCTTAGACGCTCGTTATGAGTGGCCACCGTGCAATGAAGTGCTAGAATAACATAGGGCCCATAAGGAGGGGCCACATGATTATGTCATCCCTCCTCTACCCCACATCATTGTTAGAAATAACAAGCCAAATCCATAGCACAAGGCTCTTCAGACAGGGCGAGCCAACTCTGCCCACCCCTTTCACATATATGAAAGGGAGCACGAGGAAGACCATTACATTCCTCAAGAGCAATACATAGTGTGGGAGCAATGCGTCTCCGCACCTGCTATCTATCAGGATCACCTACTAAGGCCAGACCCTCGGGTGAATATCGCCAACCTCATCAATGGAAAGTGACCTATAGAGATATCGAATCATCATGACTGAGATAAATATGTAGGAGAGGCATCTAGGCCCCCTAGACTCAATACGATGGAATAAATCGACCTAGAATTTTCCATACATGTCGCCTGCCAAGCACAAATCACGTAGCTTGAGCAAGACCAACAACAATTGGAGCACCTATATCACCTTAGCAATGAGCGCATTCGACGTCAGACAGATGAATTGCTCAATACCACTATGCCTAAGAGGGTCCCAACCCCTCACACGCATAGAATAGAGTTGTATGAGAGGCACAACCCCTTGGTGCGATATAGGTCTTTGTGACCTTATCAAATGCTACCTCCAAGACCTCCTAGACCTGAGTGGGAAACCACCCCTAGAGCCAATGATGGGCACCCTCCGTGGGCACCCACCCATGTTTATAGGTCACGCCCGAGAACTCCTCAAGAAGCCTATGATGAGTATGAGCAAGAAGAAGAGTGGGCTGAAATGCCCTACCAAGGCAGAGGGGATGCTATCCGGCCACCCCTCCACAGGCCTCAAGTTCCCCGTAACCCGCACTAGTAACAAACCAACGAGGAAGAGATCAAATATTTCGATGCATATAAAGCACTGCTAGAGCACTTAGAGTCTATGGAGACCAAGAATTTTGGGCCCAAAATTCCCACTTTACGCTAGCTTCGTAGTCACCCTATGCATCCGTCAATGCCAGCACCCCCATACCCTAAACACTTTAAGCTGCCCCAGTTGGCAATATTTAGAGGGGAGGAGGATGCCCAAGAGCACGTTACTAGATTCCTGAGCTAATGCTTTTGCATTCAGGACAATGATGCTTTACTTATAAGAACATTTATAACCACGCTCGTAGGCCCTGCCTCAGATTGGTTCACATAGTTGTCAAAACATAGCATCAGTAACTTGGATCAACTAGTGGACGCATTCCTCAAATGCTTCACCTTCAACACCAAGAAGAAGGAATCACTAAGTGACCTAGCTAGCCTCAGGCAGTATGAGGAGGAAACCATGGAAGCCTATGGAAATCAATGGAGGATGCTACTTTCAAAGATGCCCTACCTCCCTCCCATGGCTGACCTAACCCAAATGTTTTTAAAGAGCTATTTGAGGTCGATCTTCATGCTATTGCAGCTGTAGAAATATGCCACTCTTGAGGAAGCCCTAGTACAATCCAGAATCATTGAGGAGACCAAGATACAGGATGGCGAGATTGCCAAGCCATGAAAGAAAGAGTGGCCTAAAAATTCCAAAATAGGGACCATGCAACCGAAACCCATTGTGGTCAATCAGGTTGCTATAAATGCACCAAAGCCTGCACAAGCAAAACAACCCCAAAATTCTAACTATCAGGCAGTACCTCTTGAAAGTTATGAAAGAGAAAATCATCGACAAGAGAAAAATCAATAGCGTCACCCTAGGCAACAATTTACACCCTTTACAGAGTCTAAAGACTCCTTGTTTGACCATTTTTTCATGGCAAACTTGATGAACCTACCAAAAAGTCAACCTGTAGATCCCAACACACCAAAACCCAAAGGTTATAGGGAAGATTTGTACTGTAGATTTCACCGATACAAGGTACACGATCTTTATACATGTTAGAAATTTAAAATCTTAGTGCAAGACCTAATCAACAACAAGATGCTAGTGGTGGATAATCCCATAGCACCAAACAACCAATAAATGAAGGTTTTGAAAGACCCCCTGCCTGCCCATGATGCACAGGAAAAAACCCTACAAGTCAATGAGGTGACACAGAACTGCCCCATGTAGGGGTATGTAGGAATGATAAGCATCATTACTAGGAACACGAGGTACCCAAGCACAGCTACCCCCGTTTTAGCTACAAGAGAGGTTTCGTCAATGTCACAACATCAACAGTACCCTACACAACCTCCTATGCCTATACCAGTGGCCACGATTCAGACCAAACTTACCCAAAGTTTGAGGACCACGTCAGCTAGGCTCTACATTTATGAGCTCATACGAAAATCATCACCCATCGGGAGGCTCTAATGGAGATACTAAAATCCATTGAGCTACAGCCCCACGAAGCAAACTCTTTCAACAACTTCATGGGACGTGTCAAATGATGCACCGAGCCAGTCATCACCTTTAGAGAATATGAACTGAAATCAGTGACTGATGACATGGCGGATCCACCCCTGTACATCATTGCATGGGTCAATGGGATTCCATATAAGAGGGTGTTGGTGGACACTGGCTCATCCAGTAATATAATTACAACAGTGGCATTAAAACACTTGAAATTTCTAGCATCTCACATCATGGCCTCCACCTATACGTTGCGAGCATTCAATGATGTGATATGCTCGACGATTGGCACAATTGTCCTGCCCATCCAGGTGGGACAAAATACTATTCCTATGTTGTGCCACATATTGGAAGGTGATATGGCCTATAATATCTTGCTGGGCTGGCCTTGGATCAGGGACATGAAGTGTGTCCCTTTGATAGCCCACCAATGCCTAAAGTACACATTTGAAGGGCAAGTGCATGTAGTCCCGACGGACTTAGAACCCTTCAAGTATTGCAATACGATGCAGATGATGCCGCAATCAACCCTTCCATCAAAACATTTGGATTTTAAGTTGAATCCATCTAAACAGGGTCTGATTCTACATACATCCCCGTTGTTAAGTTCATCAAACCCCCAGTCGGTTCCCTCTTCATCATCTGGTCCTTCACCAATGATGCCACCTACGATGGCCACATCGAAGGACAATGGGAAGAAACCCCTGAAAGAGGCACCACCATTAGTCTCAACCATCTCTACCAAGGATATGCCTAGCCGATGGAAGTCGAGACACCTAGTTCGCTCGACATGGAGTGGACTCAGGAAGAACTCCCATTCCCTACCCCTTAACCATCTACAATCACCGTTGATATGGCCAATACGGGCCTGGGGGAGTATCTAGTATGAAACATTGTAGCAACACCTGCAATTGAGTCCATGTAGGACATGGGGAGACCTCGCATCCCCATCGGCACTATTTTTCCTCTAGGATACCCACCAAATCAAACAAAATTTGTATATGGGGGCCTCGATAATGGCATTGAACCTTACATGCAAGAAGAAGAATATGAAGAGCCCTTTGCTAAGGACATCAACTATTTGTCCAACCCGGACTTTGCTTTGAGATATCTTGGCCAATGCAATTGGCATGGATACAAGTTGGGTAGGTATGAGCAAGGAGTGCACGTTCTTTGCCAACCAAGATATCATATGCCATACGACAATTTAGGAGTGGGGTTCAACCACCCCCTACCCCTTAACATCTTGGTAGAGAACATGCAAGGCCTAGGGATAGGCAACAAGGATAATTTAGCATTAGATCCATATGCCAATCCTAACACAACATATACATTGGGGGATTATCTCCCATTGTTGACAAAACACCTTATTGACCTGAACAACCCCTTCCCTTCGATCGAGAAAGGAGAAATTTCAAGAACTCACTTACAAGTGGGATATAGATGAGGTTAGGAAGGTTCTTTAGAAGATGATTCAGAGTATGAGGTAGCGCCTTGAGACCCTTTCGAGTCCGATAGTAATCACTCACAAGTGACACCCATAGATGATTATCAGGAGAGCTTCATGACAATGTTCCCATTGAATGCTCCAATCTAGCAAGTGCCACCTCAAGAAAATTAGGTCCTCTCGTAGAGAGCAAAACAACCCCGATGGGACCAGATCAATTTGCTCGAGCAAGATGAGCCTCACGTGCTATAAATAGTTGTTAGAGCCAACGAAGGCCTGTGGATCTCCGACAGTGATTATGAAGATGAAATTGAGATGGCATATCTCAATCATATGTGGCAGAAACAATACCCATGGACATTGATGACATGTTTCAATAGCTACACATGGGGCCAAGGCATACGTGGCACCTAAACCCAGTATAGTTAGACCAAGTGTTGCATCCACCACTTTGGGCATATAGAGAGCACCTTCCGCCTAGAGACCCTATAGATTTATCAGTGCCAAAGGTAGACCCTATCCTTTTATCCGCACATAGGGTCGATCCATTTGTGCCAATACCCACAAAGCCATATCTGGAGCACAAAAATCATCAAGGATGCCCGAGTCACCACCCCCACGATAATGGAGACCAAAATCATTTCATTAACATGATCTCCATTGACTTAACTGCCCCCATCCACAATCCAACCAATCTAGCATGATAATTATATCTAGACCTAGATGCCATTTACTGGGATCGCGTCAATTCACCACCATCCCCATAAGAGTAGTGGCCTTGCGATGAGATGCTTCATTTCACCCCAGGACCAACTCAAGATATCTTCCATGCTGAAGAGGGACCCGAAGTTCCTAACATAGATCTGAATTCAATGAATGATATCCACTTGATCCCAACTCCACACCAGTTGGAGGATGGGTCCCACATGTCAGTCGAGGAGACGACTGACGTAGACATCGGCTCGATCAAATGAATCCACAGATCATCAAGCTAGGGGTAATTATATCCCCCAAAGAGCAAGTCGACTACATTGCCCTTCTCAAATAGAAGGAGGTTTTTGCATGGTCCTACAAAGACATGCCAGAGCTAGACCCGTACCTAGTCACGCATAATCTAACGCTTGATCCGATAGTCAAGCCAGTTAAAAAAAAACTATGTAAGATGCAACCAACAGTGGCCTTAATGTTCAAATATGAACTACAAAAGCTATTGGATGCATAGTTTGTCATCTATGTGGATTACCCACCATGGATGTCCAACATGGTACCCATCAAGAAGCCTAACGGGAGGATTCACATATGCACCAATTTTTGAGATCTAAACAAAGCGAGTCCTAAGGATGATTTCCCCTTGCCTAGCATCAATGCATTGTTAGACGATACAGTAGACCATGAAATGCTTTCCCTCATGGATGGTTTCTTAGGATACAACCAGATTCATATCAATCCTGAGGATCAACTCAAAACGGCGTTCAAAATGCCTTGGTGGACATTTTGTTATAAGGTCATGCCCTTTGGCCTTAAAAATGTTGGCACAACCTACCAACGTGCCATGACATACATCTTCCATGATCACATGCATAAAACTTTGGAAGATTACATGGATGATTTATTGGCCAAATCTCTTTTGCACCCAGATCATCTCGATGACTTAAGCAAGATCCTTGATCGCCTCATCGAACACAAAGTAAGACTAAACCCCAAGAAGTGCATATTTGGCATCACATATAGAAAACTCTTGGGTTTCATAGTCTCAAAATGAGGCATCAAGGTGGATCCACATAAATTCAAGGCAGTCCTTGAAATTCTCCCCCTAACTACTATCAAGCAGCTCAAAAGCCTACATGGAAAGGTCGCATCAATCAAGCGCTTCATAGTGCAACTATCTGACAAGTGTCGACCCATGAATAAATTATCACACAAGGGGGTAGCATTTCACTGGGATGACGAGTGCCAGTCAGCCTTCGATGACATCAAACAATACTTAGCTTTGCTGCCAGTATTGGCACCACCTAGACCAGGAGTGTCGTTCTATTTATACATCTCAGATACTGAGGTGGCGCTGGGTGCCATGCTAGCCCAAAAAAATGAACTACACAAAGAATAGGCTACTTACTATCTTAGCCGCATCCTGGTCAGTTATGAACTTTACATCAAGAAGCTATGCTTGGTAGTGGTGTTTTCTACCATAAATATGCACCACTACATGCTGAGCAACACGATTTATGTTGTGTCTAAGGAGAATCCATTACGATACATGATGAGTCATACTTATCATAGTAGCCGCACGGTGAAATGGATCATGTTGATGAAGTTTGACATTGAATTCATTGGACAAAAAGACATCAAAGATCAAGTCATCACCGATAAACTAGCAGAGGCTCCTCTCAAATATGATCAGCCTCTGACCATAGAGCTACCTGATGATGGGGTCTTCCATGTCTCAAAATCGCCAAATTCTTATGAGCCTGAATCACAGGCTGACATAACCTTATTCTTTGATGGTTCTAAATGTGAGCAAGGGGGTGGCACGAGAATTGTATTCTTCACATTGCAAGGGGCTCCAATGCCTCTATAATTTAAACTTGATTCCCTATGCACCAATAACAACGTAGAATACAAAGCCTTGCTCATAGGTCTTAAGACAACAATCACCATGAACATCAAATGCTTGAACATATTTGGTGATTTGCTATTAATTGTCAACCAAGTAAAAGGGGTATTCCAATGTAAATGCCTAGTTCTATAGGCCTACAAAGCCCTTGCGGACAAATTCTTGGCAAAGCTTGAATGGTACAACATCGAGGTACTCCCTCGGTCATCAAATAATTTTGCGAACACTATGGCCTCCTTGGGGTCACTAATACCACAAGATATTTTTGGTGATATGACAACCATTCAAGTCAAAACACTATCACAATCCGTGATGGAGCGTGCAAGCTCCGACTTAACGCCAGGAATCCACCTGATCCAGATTGAACCGTCTCAGGATAGGTTCTCTCGAATCCATTATTGTCTAAATCAAGCCAACTGGGGGTCCTTGTTCTCCCCTATTCCCCATAATAGCAACACAACGCTATTCTTACAAGTTCTTTCCCGCTCAGCTTTTGTTAAGGATGAACTTCAAGAGGGATTGGCTATTCATACTGTCGAGGATTCTAATCAGCAGGATTGGTACACACCCATAAGGGACTACCTCAAGCTAGGTAACCTCCCACTTAGATTGATGCATGCCATGAAAAGATCATTCAAACAGAAAGCGGAAAAACATGTCTTGCTAGGAGACATTTTGTACCGTCGAAGCTACAAAGGGATCCTCCTTCGTTGCTTGGACCAGTAGGAGTCCACTTGGGCGATCACCCAAGTGCACGATGGTATATGTGGTGGAAACTTTAGTGGTATGGCCATCGCAAAGCGCATTATTTACATGGGCTATTATTGGCCATATTTAGAGCGAGATTGTTGCACCTATGTAAGGAAGTGCATGAAATGTTAACACCATGCTAATTTTACACATGTACCTTCTCAGGCCTTGCAATCGATCCAATCAGCTTGGCCATTTTTGTAGTGGGGTTTAGATATAATTGGAAAGATCTCCCCTACGTCATTAGGTCATCACACGTTTATCATAACGACCATAGAGTACTTCACCAAGTGGATGGAAGCAATTTCGCTTACCTCTACGACTAGAACCTGCATTGTGGAGTTTATTTTACATAACATCATATGTCATTTTCGTATTCCATCCAATATCATCTCGGATAATGGGACATAATTCAAGAACAAATATGTGCATGCTTTGACCACAAAGTACAAAATTCAGTATAGTTTTTTGACACCTTATTATTCATAGGCAAACAGGCAAGCAGAGGTGTCAAACAAAATGCTAGTTGCCATCATCAAAAATACAGTCGCAGACAGTCATAAGGATTGGCACATTCAAATACCACTTGCTCTTTGGGCTTATCACACTAGCATTCGGATGTCCATTGGGGCAACTCCATTTTCACTGGTGTATGGCTTCGAGGCATTTATGCCTCTCGAGTTGGAAATTCCTTCCTTGCACATATCAATGCAAGAATTCATCAATGATGACACTGTGCGGCAGGCCCGGTTAGACCAGCTTACGTTTCTTGATGAATGACACATAAATGATCTCGAACATTTGCGTATCTACCAAGAGTGACTTAAGAAAGCATACAACATGAAATTTTACCTGAGGGACTTTTAGGTTGGTGACCTAGTCTTAAAAGAGAACCAGCAAAACTCTAACTTGCCACCCCATCTAAGGGACAAGTTCACAGCAAACTGGTTAGGTCCTTATGTAATTGATAGCAAAATAGGACCTAGAACATACCGGCTAGCCTCTCTTGATGGAATCAAGGAACTAGAACCCTTGAACATCAGTCATTTGGGGCCATTCCATATTTAAGAGAGACATAGCCCAACGAAAAAGCTCCAAGGATTCCCACAATCGCTTGGTCCCCCCAAAATGCCCCAAAGGTATCTATAAACCCTTTGGTCACACCAAAAGCTCCAAGGATTCCCGCAATCTCTTGGTCAACCCCAAAATACCCCAAAGGTGCACATAATCCCTTTGGTCAAACCAAATGCTCCAAGGATTCCCACAATCGCTTGGTCAACCTAAAACGCCCCAAAGGTGCCCATAATCCCTTTGGTCAAACCAAAATGCTCCAGGGATTCCCATAATAACTTCGTCAACCTAAAATTCCCCAAAGGTATCCATAAACTCTTTGGTCAAACCAAAAGCTCCAAGGGTTCCCACAATCGCTTGGTCAAAAACACATATTCAAAAACAAACAAAAATAAAAGATAAGAAAAAATAACAAAAAAATTGCATCACTTCCATGCATACTCTTCAAAATCAAAAAATAAAAAATATAATAAATGGCATTAGGCATTGCATCCATACATGGCATATTTGCTGGTCATACACATCATAAGCACCATAGACTGTAATTACTTGGCAATTCCATCATTTTCCACATTTTTTCGCTTTGTAAATGATCCAACAAGAATAACGCAATCCACATTTTTCACCATATCATAGTCTGTTGTCTTCTAATGTATTTAGGGTCTTTTGTCATTCAGTTGTATTTAGGTTTCTAGCCAAAAACTATACAAAGTCAGATAGATTTTATAAAGGTAGAGTTTTACTTGGATCACACCTTGTTACGTAGCATCCCAACACAAGCTAAAACACACAAAAAAATTCCCAAGTTGTGTAAACGAAAGATGAAACCTGCATAGCAGACTCGGTTACCATAAGCAAAATGGTTATCTTGCTCATCCCCTTGTGCGAATGACCCCAAGAATGTTGAGAGTTGGCAAAAGGACAAGCATCTTCCCTACCCAATTCCCCCAAAATAAATAGTGGTTTTCACCACTATCACAAATCCCCAAAGTCTCAAAGGGTTGCAAACATCAAAAATTGTAAAAAGTAAAAATTCAAATTCCAAAGTTTGATATTCACACCCTTAAAGTGCACACAAAAGGCACAAGAAATAGTGGTCCTCATCATTCAATATCTAAATCCCTTGCTCAAAAAAAAAAAAACAAAACAAAAATAAATAGTGACTTTTATCACTATATAAGAGCAAGTATTCCAATACAATTGAAGAAAATAAGGGAGTCAAACTTGAATCCCTAGAATTCTCAGCATTCAAAATGTCATAAGGTGATCCTCAGTCCCGATTTGGTGGATAGCCTGCTGGCACTGGCGATAAACATCTCGCATGACGATATATCTATCGCATTAAATTGTGTACAGATTAATGTTTGCATGTGGATGAGCTAGTTTATGGTATCCTAGATGGCATCGCAAATTAATCTTACTAAATACAACAAAGAAATTAGTAGATCTAATTAGGTGATCCTCAGTACAGATTTGGTTGACAACCTATCTGGCACCGGCGGTATCCTGACAAATACCACATAAACAAACTCAATTGCACACACAGGGATGTGAAATAACTCAGTCAAACTCAAGTATGATTCATACCTTGGTCAAAAGTCTTGTAAGATAAATGTACAGTCTTGGCTAGCTAGTTAAAACATCTGAGTCTCAGAAAAACCTTGACTACATTCTAGCACACCTGTGGTACATTCCATTCTTACATCATCATCAGAAAATACAAAACAAAAACAAAAAATATATATACATGCAAAGTCATTAAACAAGGCAATCACCTAAGAACAAAAAACCAGTAAGTCCTGAACAATCTATGGCACCACCGCCAAATATCAACAAAGCATTTCATCCATTCCATATGCATATCATATAAATTAGAAACATTCGTATTCATCATAACATATGCATACATCAATGTAAATAAACATACATACATCAACATCAATAAATGTGCATAAAAATAACAATAAATCATGACAAGTGTATAATAAAAAAAGCAATGTCATGTATATATATCATCAAAAAGGCCCTCAGGCTACAATAAACGATCCTCAAACCTCACAAAAAAAAAAGAAGAAAAAACTCAAAACCCCCAAGCCTAGGGCATCGGCCACCATGATCACGCAATATCGGTGCGATGGGAACTATGCCCAGTGGTGTGGGTCCTATGGGACCTCTCAGGGCGGTTGCTACTATCCCCTACATCACACCCACTAGCACCCCCCTCATCCATCCACCAGTGGTGAGAGGATGCTGACTTCTCAGTATCGTTGTCTCTCGTTTGGCATGAAGATCCACCTCCAGGGAGCTCAGGTAATCGCCCACCGAGACGAATAATATCTACCTCCAACTCCATCTGGTGCCAAACCAAATCCATCTCCTACTAATGGTACGTAGCCAATGCATCATCGCACTACACCAACTAAGTTCACAGGAGATCCCTCTCCCATGAAGCATATGTGTCCCCATCCCATCGGTGGTATGTAGCCAATGCATTCTCCCGCTCTACCAATTGAGTCCACAGGAGATCCCTCTCCTGAAGAGCATCCCCGAGCTCCTCATCCTATCTCTAAAGCAAATCCTCCAATCACACTATCTGTAGACACCAAAACAGCACCAATCCGATTATGTGACTGCAAACACTGATCGCTTTGACACACACAGCCCCCAGGGAAGCCCTCAGAGGTTAAACAGTGGTCCTAACCACTTTTGTAGCAATTTTGTAAGGTCAGAAGGCAATTTGGCACATTCAGGCACTTTGCTCAGTATCCGTCCCACCCACGGACGAATTCAAATTGGGATATATCTCACCTAGGGATTAATTATGAATTCATCCTGGGTCGAGACGAATTCCAAGTTCAACAGGTAAAAAGAAAAATGATGCCAAGTGGTAGCCGAGGACAGTCAATTAAAGCCTCCTGCCTTGCATGCATGTGTAGGTGGGCAGATTGGATGTTGGAGGACTGTCACAAGGGCAGTCATGGAAGCCCAAGTCATGGAGGACTTTCCTCCCTCATGGGAAGGCATGACTGCCACATGGCACTTATGCATGCCCCTCCAAAGAGACCCCCTGGGTCTATAAAATGGTGGACTTTCTCACCCAAAGAAGACAAGTTGGAGGCATTTTCAAGCAACGAAGTGCTGCCAAATCGAATACCACATTTTACCCTTTTGATTCACCTATTCCACGTCCTTGATCTCTTTCGCAAGAGAGGTTATTGGGTGGATTTTGGAAGTGTGAATCTGGACCCAAAACCCGACATTTGACCACATTGATCTACCAATTCGCCGACAACCCATTACAAAGGATTTTGGGCCCATCCCAAGTGGATTGGTGCCGAAATCAAGTTCTAACGATGGGCGGCCCGCCCGGGTGCCCCGCATTTCTTAGTTTCATTTTAATTTATTATTTTGCCACTTGTTCATATTCCATTCCATTTTATACTGTTTAGATAGTTCATAATTTCAATTTTAGAAGGTTTTGATCAAATCATATCACGTTTTGTCATTTTTGTTGTCCTCACTAACTTGCAGGTAGCGACATCAAATTCCCGTTGATGGAGGTCAAATTGGGGAAATCCGACCATATGGGTCATCCCAAAATGCCCCCAATTAGCTAACCCCTATGTTTGTAGGTCTTTTGGAGATCCCGAGATGCGACATTTGGGCAGGATTACTTCGACATTTTGTTACAGGCAAATTCATCCTACCCAGGGACGAATTACATTCGAATCCCTCCTGCCCAGGGACGAATTCGAATTGACAGCCAATTTCTCAACTGTTTTGATGGCAATGGCCCTCTGGTAATGTTCTCTGTTTCCTTTTAAATTTGTAGACGGTTTTGAACTGTTTTATTTATCATTGTAATCAATCTTTTGCATGCATTTCTCATTGAATCACGTGGCATTTTTAAACCAAGGAGCTGGTCATAAGACCCCAACCCTTGATCAAGACCAACGATGGGTTCATCACCACCTTGGATTGATTTTTGCATCCATTTACCCCGATTGTCACTGTTGTTAGGCGTAAATCCTAATGAAAGTTGACCGAGTGTCGCTGGGGTGATTCCAACACGCGAGGATAAGTCTTCTATGGTAGGTGTTATTAATAGGACAATCCCCCTTCCATACCGCCTACGTACCATGTACCATCTACTCTCACATACCTATAGTTTCCCTCTCATAATGGCGAGTATATAGAGAGGTTGGTATATCTGTCGGGCAATGGTATATTGAAGGGGTGACCATTTATGGGAGTTATATGAGCCTTCATTACGCATTTAAACATTCTTCAAAACTTTCAAAAACAAAACAAAATCATCAAAACACACTAAAACTAGTTTAGGACACACCATTAATCTTTAAAAGAGATAATCACCATTTGTGTATGTGTGTGTTCATTTATGCTTAGTGTAACAAAAAAAAAAAATCAAAAAAATCATAAAAGAGATAAAATCTGCTTAGCTGGTAGAAGAGCACCACAATGGTGTGCACCCGTAGCCAAGCCCAATCAAGGGTAGAAGCTGTGGAAAGTGTACAAGGAGCGGGCACAAGTCACCTTCGCTTTAGCCTTGAGGACTTGGCCATACCGCCTTGGTTGTCTGGACCACAAGAGAGTCCACATCATTCCATGGCAAGGTGGAATTATAGGGACACCCCTCTAGGGAACACACCCATTCAACACAGTCCCTTTCGGGAAGAAGCTTTACATGTGGTATTCAACGTAAATAGAAGACCACCTTTAAAGGCTAGATATGACTGGCCACCACACAACGAAGCGCTAGAGAGGCACAGTGCCCATGAGGAGAGACAACGTGACTATGACATCTCTCCTTTGCCTCCCATCATTGTTAGAATTGAAAGACAAAACCCAGAGCGCAGGGCTCTCCACACAGGGTGAGCTAACTCCACCCGTCCCTTTCACACCCATGAAAGGGAGTACGAGGAAGACCATCAAATTCCTTGAGATCAATATACAGTGCGGGAGCCTTGCGCTTTTGCACCTGCTAGATATCATGGTCACACATTGAGGCCAGAGCCTCAAGTAAATGTCGCTAACCTCAACAGAGGGAAGCGACCCATTGAAATCTCGGGTCATCAAGACCGAGGCAAATACATAGGAGAAACATTCAAGCCTCCTAAGCCCAAGATGGCAGACCAATTTGACTTGGTAGTCGCCAGAAATTTCGCTCGCCAAGCCCATATCACACGGCTTGAGCAATATCATCAGCAGTTAGAGCACTTATACCGCCTTAACAAAGAGCACATTCAGCGTGAAGTGGACGAGATGCTTTATAAACTACCTGAGAGGGTGCCAAAACCTTGCACCCAAAAAGTAGAACAATATGAGAGGCATAATCCCTTGGTGCAGGATAGGTCTCCGCGACCTCGTCAAGATTTTCCTCCGAGACCCCATAGACCTGAGAGGGAAGCCACTCTCCAAAACAATGATGGGTACCCTCAGTGGGGACTCACTCAGGGTCATAAGTCTCGCCCAGAGACTCCTCAAGAAGTTTATGAGGAGTATGAAGCAAAAGTAGAACAGGCCGAAATGCCCTATCAAGGCGGGAGGGCTGCCATTCGGCCACCCCCCCATAGGCCTCCAGTCTCCCACAACTCACAACGGGAGCAAACAAAAGAGGAAGAGATTAAATCTTTCGATGCATACAAAGCGCTATTAGAGCTTTTGGAGTCTATGGAAACCAAAGCTTCTGGGCCCCAAAAGCCCATGTTACGCCAACTCCGTAGTCATCCAGTGCATCCATTAGTGCCCACACCTTCTTACCCCAAACATTTCAAGTTGCCTCAATTGGCAATCTTTAAGGGTGAAGAGGATGCTCAAGAGCATGTGACAAGATTCCTGAGCCAACGCTTTGGCATTCAGGATAATGATGCGCTGTTGCTAAGGAAATTCATAACCACATTTGTAGGCCCTACCTCGGATTGGTTCACCCAGTTGCCGAAGCACAACATCAATAATTTGGATCAATTAGTGGATGCGTTCCTTGAATGCTTCGCCTTCAACACCAAGAAGAAGGCGTCACTAAGTGACCTGGCCAGCCTCAGGCAATATGAGGAGGAGACAATGGCGGCCTACGGTAATCAGTGGAGGGCTCTGCTTTCTAAGCTACCCTACCTTCCCCCTATGTCCGACCTCACACAAATGTTTTCACGAAGTTGTCTGAGATCAATCTCTAGGCTATTGCAACTGCAGCAATACGCCACCTTAGAAGAGGCTCTGGCACAAGCCAAAGTTATCGAAGAGATCAAAATACAGGATGGCAAAATTGCCAAACCTAAAAAGAAAGAGTGGAACAAAAATACAAAGACAGGGACTACGCAACCAAAACCCGTTGCGGTTAATCAAGTTACGATAAATGTTCCTAAGCCTGCACAAGAAATACAACCTCAAAAGGCTAATTATCAGGTAGTGCCTCCTAATAATTATGAAAGAGAAAATAAAAAACAGGAGCAAAATTAGCAGTGTCGCCCTAAGCGACAGTACACCCCTTATATGGAGTCTAGGGACTTCCTCTTTGACCGCTTGTCAGCTACAAATTTAATCACCCTTCCAGAGATCCAAACCATAGATACTAACGCTCCCAAGCCTAAGGGATATAGAGAGGATTTATATTGTAGGTTCCACAGGCGAAGGGGACATGACCTGAACGCATGCTGGAAATTCAAGGGATTGATACAAGACTTGATTGATAATAAAAAATTGGTAGTGGACAACCCCATAGCACCAAATAACTAGTAGATGGGGGTCTTCAAGGATCCCTTGCCTACCCATGAGGCACAATCAAAACCCCTTTAGGTCAATGAGGTGCGACAGAATCTCCCCATGCAAGGGTATGTGGGAATGATCAGCATAGTGACCAGGAACAAGAAATACCCAGGAGTTGCCCTCGCGGTAGCCACAAGAGAAGTTCCAGCAACGTCACAACCTCAAAAACACCCTGTGCAGTTACCTCCACCTAGACCTGAGGTCACGATACGGACCAAACTCACGTAGAGTTTGTGGACCACATCAGCTAGGCTTTCCATATATGAGCTTATACATCAATCAACACCCCATCGGGAAGCTCTCATGAAAATTTTGAAAGCCATCGAGTTGCAGCCCCATGAAGTGAATTCCTTCAATAACTTCATGGGACATGTAAAATGATGTACAAAGCCAGTCATTACCTTCCAAGAAGATGAAGTTAAATCAATATCAAATGACATGGCAGATCCACCCCTACACGTTATCGTGTAGGTCAACGAGATCCCATATAAGAGGGTGTTGGTAGATACTGGCTCGTCCAGTAACATCATTACTATAGCAGCATTGAAACATCTGAAGCTGCCAGCCTCTCACATCATCGCTTCCACTTACACACTATGAGATTTCAACGATGCAATATGCTCGACAGTTGGCACAATTGTTCTACCTGTTCAGGTAGAACAAAAGACGATACCTACATTGTGCCATATTTTGGAAGGCGAGATGGCATACAACATATTGCTAGGATGGCCATGGATCAGGGACATGAAGTGTGTCCCTTCTATAGCTCACTAGTGTTTGAAGTATGCATTTGAAGGAGAAGTACATGTAGTCTCGGTGTACTTAGAACCCTTCAAATATTGCAATGCGATGCAGTTAATGTCGCAATCGACCCTACCATCGACGCACTTGGATTTCCAATTAAATCCTTCTAGATAGGGTCCGATGCCACAGGCACCACTGGTGACTAATCCATAAAAACCCCAACTAGGTGCATCTTCATTGTCCGCTCCTTCACTACCAACGCCACCTGTCATGGCTAAACATAAGGACAAAGGGAAAAAAATCCTGGAAGAGGCTCAACCCCTAGAGGAAGTACTACCAACAATATCAACCATATCAATAGAAGAGATACCTAACACAATGGAAGCTGAGGCTCCTAGTCTAACCAACATGGAATGGACTCCAGAAGGGCTTCCATTCCCTCCCTCTCAATCGCCAACAATTACTGTTGAAATGGCCAGTATGGGCCTTGGGGAGTATCTAGTGCAGAATGTTGTAGCAACGCCCATGCTAGAGTCAGTGCAAGACATGGGGAGACCTCGTATTCCAATTAGGACAGTTGTTCCTTTAGGCTACCCACCGAACCAGACCAATTTTTTGTATGGGGGCCTTGACCATGGTGTTGAACCATGCATGCAAAAGGACGAGGACGAAGAGCCTTTTGTAGAAAATGTCAACTATCTGTCTAACCCAGACTTTGCTCTAAAATATCTTGGCCAATGCAATTTGCATGGATACGGGCTAGGCAGGTATGAGCAAGGAGTGCATGTCCTTTGCCATCCAAGATACCAAATGCCTTATGACAAGTCAGGATTAGGGTTCAACCACCCCCTGCCCTTAGACATCTTGGTGGAAAACATGCAAGGCCTAGGAATAGGAAACAAGGGTGGATTGGCATCAGATCCTTATGCCAACCCAAACACAACATATACATTGGGAGATTATCTCCCATTGTCAACAGACACCCTTGGTAACATCAATAACCCTTTTCCTTTGATAGAGAAAGGTGAAAGTTTGGGAACTCGCTTTCAAGGAGAGCATAAAAAGTGTCCAGAAGGATCTTTGGAGGATGAATCAAAACATGAACCAGTGTCATACATTCCATTCGAATCCAATAGTGATCACTCATGAGAGATTCCCATGAATAATTGGCAAGAGATCTTTTTGAAACTGTTCCCTTTAGAGGTTCCAGTTGAGCCAGTGCTGTGTCAAGAGAATCAGGTCCCCCCACCAAGTGTGGAACAACCGCATTGGGACCAGATTAATTTGCTAGAACAAGGTGAACCCTTAATTTCGCAAGTAGTTGTTGAAGAAAATGAACATTTTTGGATATCTGATAGTGATTCAAAAGATGAGACTGAGATGGCCTATCTCAACCACATGTGAAAAATGCAACAAAGGCAACAAGCGCAACAATGGCATCCCTTGGGGATTAATGACTTATTTGCATAGATGGGCATACTACCAGGGCATGAGTGGTACGTAGACACAACAGGGTGGGACCAAGTGTTGGATCCATGGCTCCAAGTTTACAATGAGCACCGTCCACCTCGAGACCCTATAATGACATCAGTGTCGAGGGAAGACCCTGTCTTCCTATCAGCACATAGGGCCGATCCATTCGTGCCTGTCCCTCTAGAGCTAGATCCAGGACACAGAGAACATCCAGAATGTTTGAGTCATCACACCCGCGGTAATGGAGACCAAATTCATTTCATCCACATGATCTCCATTGATTTGACCGCACCCATCCGTAATCTGGCTGATCCAACACGGTCCTTGCATCTAGACATAGATGCCATCAACTGGGATCATGTCAATTCACCTTCATCCCCATAAGAGTACTAGAATTTTGGTAAAATGCCTCATTTTACCCCAGGGACAACTCAAGATATCTTTTAGGTTGAAGAGGAACCCGAGCTTCCCAACGTAGATTTAAACTCAGCTAATGATATCCATTTGATCCTGACTCCACATCAGTTGGAGGACGGATCCCATATGTCAGTAAAGGAGACGACTGACATAGACATCATCTTAGATCCAATGAATCCACAAATTATCAAGCTGGGGGTAAGCTTATCCCCTGAAGAGCAAGCCGACTACATTGCCCTTCTCAAAGAGAAGAAGGAGGTTTTTGCATGGTCATACAGAGACATACCGGGGCTAGATCCATAGCTAGTCATGCATAATATAATGCTTGATCCGAAAATCAAGCCAGTTAAGAAAAAACTATGTAAGATGCACCCAACAGTGGCCTTGATGGTCAAAGACGAATTGCAAAAGCTGTTGGATGCACAGTTTGTCATCTACGTGGATTATCCGCCATGGCTGTCCAACATGGTGCCCGTCAAAAAGCCCAACGAGAGGATTCACATATGCACTAATTTTTGAGATCTAAACAAAGCGAGTCATAAGGATGATTTCCCCTTGCCAAGCATCGATGCATTGGTAGACGCTACATCAAGTCATGAAATGCTATCCCTCATGGATGGTTTCTCGGGATACAATCAGATTCATATCAATCTCGAGGATCAACTAAAAATGGTGTTCACAACGCCTTGGGAGACATTTTGTTATATGTTCATGCCTTTTGGCCTTAAAAATGCTGGAGCCACCTACCAACATGCCATGACGTACATCTTCCATGATTACATGCACAAAAATTTGGAAGATTACATGGATGATTTGTTGGCCAAGTCTCTTGCACGCCCAGATCATATCAATGACTTAAGCAAGATTCTCGATTGCCTCATGGAGCATAAAGTCAGACTGAATCCCAAGAAGTGCATCTTTGGCATCACATCTGGAAAACTCTTGTGTTTCATAGTCTCAAAGTGAGGTATCAAGGTAGACCCAAAGAAAGTCAAGGCAATCCTTGAAATTGTTCCCCAAACTACCATTAAGCAGCTCAGAATTCTATAGGGAAAGTCACGTCAATCAAGCGCTTCATAGCGTAGCTATTTGACAAGTGCCGACCCATGAACAAATTATTACACAAGGGGGTTACATTTCACTGGGATGACGAGTGCCAGTCAGCCTTTGATGACATCAAACAATACTTGGCTTCGTCGCTAGTATTGGCACCACCTAGACCAGGAGTGCCATTCTACTTATACATCTCAGCTACTAAGGTGGCATTGGGAGCCATAATGGCCTAGAATAATGAACTTCATAAATAATAGGCTACTTATTATCTTAGCCACACCCTGGTCAGTTATGAACTTAACTATGCATACATTGAGAAACTCTGCTTGGCAGTGGTGTTTGCTACCAAAAAGCTACACCACTACATGTTGAGCAACACTACGTATGTTGTTTCTAAGGAGAATCCATTGCGATACATGATGAGTCATACTTATCATAGTAGTCGCACGACGAAATGGATCATGTTGTTGATGAAATTTGACATAGATTTTATCAGACAAAAATCCATCAAAGGACAGGTCATAGCCGATCAACTAGCAAAGGCTCCTCTCGAAGATGATCAACCTCTAGTCATAGAACTACCCGATTATGGGGTCTTCCATGTCTCAAAATCACTATATTCTGATGAGCTTGAGTCACAGGCTGACATAACCGTATTTTTTGGTGGTGGTGCGAGAATAGTATTCTTCACACCGTAGGGCGCTCCAATGCCCCTATCATTTAAATTAAATTTCCCATGCACCAACAATAATGCAGAGTATGAAGCCTTGCTCATAGGTCTTCAGATAGCAATCACCATGAACATCAAACAACTGAACATCTTTGGTGATTCGCTGTTAATAGTCAATCAAGTCAAAGGGGTATTCCAATGCAAATGCCCAGTTTTGCAGGCTTATAAATCCCTTGTGGACAAATTCCTAGAAAAACTTGAGTGGTATGACATCGAGGCACTCCCTCGGTCATCGAATCATTTTACGGACACAATGGCCTCCTTGGGGTCGCTAATCACGCAAGACATTTCTAGTGATATGACAACCATTCAAGTCAAAACCTTATCGCAATCCATGATGGAGCGTGCAAGCTCTGACTTGATGCCAGGAATCCACATGATCCAGATTGAACCATCCTCGGATAAGTTCTCTCGAATCCACGATCATCTGAAACATGCCAACTGGGGGTCCTTGTTCTCCCCTACTCCCATTAATAGCAACACCACGCTATTCTTACAAGTTCTATCTCACTCAACATTTGCTAGGGATGAACTTCAAGAGGGATTGGCTATTCATACTGTCAAGGTTTTCGATCAATAGGACTGGTATTTACCCATTAGAGACTACCTCAAGTTAGGTAATCTCCCGCTTGGATTGACGCATGCTGCAAAATGAGCATTCAAGCAGAGAGCGGCTAAGTATGTCTTGATAGGAGACATTTTGTATTGTCGTAGCTATGAAGGAATCCTCCTTCATTGCTTGGGCCAGCAAGAGTCCACTTGGGCAGTCGCCCAAGTGCACAATGGTACATGTGGTGGCCACTTCAGTGCTATGGCCATCGCAAAGCGCATTCTTTGCATGGGCTATTATTGGCTATATTTAGAGCGAGATTGTTGTGCATATGTCAGGAAGTGTGTGAAGTTTTAGCACCATTCCAATTTGATGCATGTACCTTCCCAGGCCTTGTATACAGTCCAAAACTGCTTGGCCATTTTCGTAGTGGGGATTCGATCTAATTGGAAAGATCTCCCTTGCATCGTCAGGCCGTCACACATTTATCATAACGGCCATAGAGTATTTTACCAAATGGGTGAAAGTAGTTTCGCTTACCTCTACGATAGGACCCCGCATTATGGAGTTCATTTTGCATAACATCATATGTTGTTTTGGTATTCCATCCAAAATAGTCTTGGATAATGGGACACCATTCAAGAACAAAGATGTGCGTGCTTTGACCACAAAGTACAAAATTCAGCACAGCTTTTTGACACCCTATTATCTACAGGTGAATGGGCAAGCAGAAGCGTCAAACAAACTGCTAGTTTCCATCCTTAAAAAGACAGTCGCAAACAGTCATAAGGATTGGCACATTCAAATCCCACTTGCCCTATGGGCCTATCGCACTAGCATTCGGACGCCCACTAGGGCCACTCCATTTTTGCTCGTGTATGGCTCCGAGGTAGTCATTCCTCTAGAGTTGGAAATTCCTTCCCTACGCATATTAATGCAAGAGTTCATAGATGATGACGCTGCGTAGCAGGCCCGGTTAGACCAGCTTACGTTGCTTGACGAATGACGCGTTAATGCTCTCGAGCATTTACGTATCTATCAATAGCGACTTAAGAAAGATTACAACATGAAATTTCACCTGAGGGACTTTTGGGTTGGTGATTTGGTTTTGAAGGAAAACCAACAGAATTCTAGTTTGTCGTCCCACCTAAGGGACAATTTCACGGCAAATTGGTTAGGTCCATATGTCATTGATAACAAAATAGGACCCGAGACATACCGGCTAGCCTCTCTTGACGGAATCAAGGAAACATAACCCTTGAATATCAGTCATTTGCGCCCATTCCATATCTAAGAGAGCCATATCCCAAAAATGCTCCAAGGATTCACATAAATTGCTTGGTCAATCCCAAAAATGCTCCAAGGATTCATATAATTGCTTGGTCAACCCCAAAAATGCTCCAAGGTTCATATAATCGCTTGGTGAATCCCAAAAATGCTCCAAAGATTCATATAATCACTTGGTCAATCCCAAAAATGCTCCAAGGATTCATATAATCACTTGGTCAATCCCAAAAATGCTCCAAGGATTCATATAATCACTTGGTCAATCCCAAAAATGCTCCAAGGATTCATATAATCACTTGGTCAATCCCAAAATGCTCCAAGGATTCATATAATCGCTTGGTCAATCCCAAAAATGCTCCAAGGATTCATATAATAACTTGGTCAATCCCAAAAATGCTCCAAGGATTCATATAATCACTTGGTCAATCCCAAAATGCTCCAAGGATTCATATAATCGCTTGGTCAATCCCAAAAATGTTCCAAGGGTTCATATAATCGCTTGGTCAACCCCAAAATGCTCCAAGGATTCCCACAATCGCTTGGTCAAAAATAAAGAAATTCAAAATCCAAAAATCATCAAAAACAACAAAAATTTGCATCTCATTTCTAGGCATGCTCAAATTCATCAATAAAAAGCTCTTCTTACATTTCATCTTCATATTCACAAAAATCAATCCATCAAAAATACAAAAATATACAGCTGCATTAAGCATCACATCCATACATTGCATATTTGTGGTCGTATAGGTCAAAGGCACCATAGGCTGTAATTGCTCTGTTAGTCCATCTTGTTCCACATTTTTTCATTTTATAAGCAGTCCAAAAAACAACAAAAATACACCATTTACTGCTTTTTACCACACTAGAGTCAGTGGTCTTATAATTTATCAAGAGTTTTCATATTTTAGTCATAAATTTTGCTTTCTAGCCATGTACTGTACCAAGTCAGGAATATTTTACGAAGGTAGAGTTCTACTTGGATCACACCTTGTTACGTAGCATCCCAACACAAATTAAAACACATAAAAATTCCCAAGTTGTGTGAACGAAAGATGACACCTGCAAAGCAATCCAGGTCACCATAAGCAAAATGACTATCTTGCTCATCCCCTTGTGCGAATGACCCAAATAATGCTAAGAGTTGGCAAAAGGACAAGCATCCTACCTACCCAATTCCCCAAGAATCCCAAAGTTCTCAATAGTTGCAAAACATCAAAATTTTGCAAAACGTCAAAACTCCAAAAATTTGACATCCCATAGTGCATACATCAACAGGCACAAACAACAGTGATTCTCGTCACTCCATATCCAAATCCCTTGCTCAAAAGAAAAACAAATAAAACAAAAATAAATAGTGATTTTATCACTACAAAGGAGCAAGTATCCCAATACAATTGAAGAAAAGAAGGGAGTCGAACTTGAATCCCTGGAACTCTCAGCATTTTGACAGGTCATGAGGCAAGCCTCAATACCGGTTTTGTGGATAGCCTATCGGTCACTGGCGGCAAACTTCCTGCATGATGATATATCTATCACATTAACTTATGTACAGATCAATGTTTGCATGTGGATGAGCTAGCTTATGGTATCCTAGATAGCATCGCAGATTAATCTGACTAAATACAATAAAGGAGTTAGTGGAGCTAATTAGGTGATCCTCAGTACAGGTTCGGTTGAGAGCCCATCTGGAACTGGCAGTATCCTTACAAATACCACATAAATGAACTCAAATACACACACAGGGATGTGAAATAGCTTGGTCAAATATGAGTCCGATTCATACCTTGTTCAAAAGTCTTGTAAGATAAAGTATAGTAATGGCTAGTGAGTTAAAACCGTCTGAGTCTCAGAAAACCTTAGCTGCATTTCTAAACCAAACTGCGCTACTTTTCATCCTTACAAAACCATCAAAAAATACAAAAAAAAACCACATGTATAAATACAAAGTCATTTACCACAGCAATCGCCTAAAAACAAAATAACAGTCCTAAATAGTCTATGGTGCCCTAACAAAACATCACAAATTCCATTCATCCACTTCATTTTTGCATATCACATATAAATCAAAAACATTTGCATTCATCATAACATATGCATCCATCAAAATAAATTAACATGCATACATCCATATTCATCAACCATCATGCATGAGATCAAATCATCACATGTGCATAAACAAAATAAAGCCGTATATATATATATATATATATATATATATATATATATATATATATATATATATATATATATATATATATATATACATCGTCAAAAAAATGCCCGTAGGCTACAAAACTGGTCCTCTGACCCCGCAATCAATCCAAAAACCCCCAGCCTAGGGTGTCGGCCACCATGATCATGCAGGATCGGTGCGACGGGAACTACCCCCATGGTGTGGGTCCAATGGGACCCCTCAGGGCAGCTGCTGCTAGCCCCTGCATCATGCCTAATCACCCCCCCGTCATCTAGTCGCCTGTGCCGAGAGGATGCTGACTTCTCAGTCTCACTCCCTCTCGAGCGACGTGACAATCTATCTATGCTGATGTAAGGACCCACCCACCAAGGTGGCTAATCTCTGCCTCCAGCTCTAATCACTATCGTAACACCTCCATCTCTCGCTGGTGATACATCACCAAGTTCTCCTCACACCGTGCCAAATCCCTATCCCTCTCTACCAGCTATGTCCATAAGATATCCCTCTCTCGTGTCGCATCAGTACCCCCATCTTGTTGGTGAGAAGCAGTTAATGCATTCTCTTGCTCTGCCAGCTGCATCCACAGGAGATCCCTCTCCTATAGATCTTCCCCCAACTCCTCATCATGCCTTCGTAGCAACCCCTCCAACCATGCAATCTCAGCACATAACCCTACATCTGTGTCCACCGCATCTTCCCAAGGCATCAACATCTCTGGAACAGCAGCCTACTCTGGCTCCCACTACTTCGCGATGTCCTACATCTTTGGCTGGTGTGGAGCCCCCAAATCTGCATCCTCACCCTCCACCTCCACCATGTTCGCATCCTCCAAAGGAGCTCCCCAATCATCCCCTGGTGTCTCAACACCCTCCCCGCCCATCGCTGCTGCCTCTGTGCCTCCCAGTGGCCCCTCTCCTTGCAGCGCCAATAGACCATGGGCTCACCAGGAAACCCCTGGCGCACCCCAAACTGTCATGTAACCCGGATATACAAGAAGAACTCATGCTCAGTCCTGTGCCCCCCAATCAGCAACCACTCTCGGCATACCCTTCAGAGCCACTCTCCAACCTCCGTCCAGGCTGGACAGTCTTGATAAGGGCACAAAACCACCTCCCCTGGAGTAAGCTAAGAGAAGGTATCGGCATAGTGCCCTATGACACCTGCCCACCGTCGACTCTGCCCCTGCTCCTCGGACTGCCGCAATAGAACTGCATAACCTATATCCCTATCCTCCATCTCTGCCCGAGTCATCCATGGTAACCCGGTTGGCCTCTCCACTGCTATGTGCTACCAAGCCCAACACTGCAACAGGTAGCTACAGCTAATCCCCTTCCACTATCGACAACGGACCTCATACAACTCCCCATAGAGCTGTGCCAACAACGTCTATCCCCATCTCATGATAAGTGGTGCCTCTATCGGGCACTCTACCAATTGCCAAACCAAATCCAGCAGGTTCCATGGGAACCTCGCACCTGAAGAGTCAGGTAATAGCATGTTGGACATGAGGCCCATAAGGAATGCGTGCCTCACGCCCAACACCCCCCTCTCCAGCCACCATCGGACCAAAATCCTGCTAATATGGCAGTCACCCTCTACCCTCTCTAGTGGATCCTCCACACCCAGCTCCTCCCCATGCCCGAAGTATCTTGTCAGTATAGCTATCCGCTGATCACACGACGATATCCTGATCGGCAGTCCATCTATCGAAATCTACAGAAGCCGATAGATATCCTCCAAAGTCATAGTCATCTCCCATTTTGGGAGATGGAAGGTGTTGGTCCACGGATCTCAAATATTGATCAGGGTCATCAAATAGGCCTGATTCACGACCACAGGCTCCAGTCGAGCCACCTGCTTGAGCCCAAGGGCATCAAGCCATTCCCAGTCAGCTACAGTTAGTGCCCACTGCGCTTCAGTAAAAGCAGTGGGTACACGGTACCGGCTCCTAACAACCTGCAAAAGAAAAAATTCAAAAACATTAAAATTATGGAAAAGAATTGTACAACAATAACATGAATATACAACATTGTATACCAATGTACATAAAAAAAAACAAACATAAAAATTCAAACAAAAATTAATTTTTTAGTTCTAGGGTTTCTAATCCTAACTGATTAATTTAAAAACAAAAATTCAAAATTCAAACAAAAATTATTTTTCAGTTCTAGGGTTTCTAATCGTAACTAATAAATTCCAAAAATAAAACAAAACAAAAATTCAAAAATTAATTTTTCAGTTCTAGGGTTTCTAATCCTAACTGATTAATTTAAAAATAGAACAAAAATTCAAAAAACAACAAAAATTGCGTCTTAGGGTTTTACGTTCCGTTTATCCTAGGTTTTAGTTAAAATCTAAATAACAATTATTTACCTAGGTTTTGCGCTATGTTTAGTTGTACACTAAGTCTTAGTTGTCTTCAGCTCAATTTCAAGGTTTAAGTTTTAAAATTTTGAAAAACATCATCACAAAAATAATTGAACAAAACAATCACAATGTTAAATAAAAGCAATAAAAACTAGGAACACTTACTGGTCTCGCTTCGGCTCCGTCGCTCACTCATGATGGCAGGGAAAATCTGGCAGTGCTTCGCTTTGCAGAATTAACCTCCTTCTCCCCAGAGCTCCAAATCGCAAGAAAAATCATATGCAAATGAGCCCAAACCCTAGTTTTGGCCTTTAAATAGGCCTTTTTGAGCTTAAATTCATCTTCCACTGGGACGAGCACTCTGGTTAGCACTCGTACCGCCTTGGGACGAATTCTAAGCTGGTATTCGTCCCACCCTAGGACGAATTCAGGCCAAAAATTTCAAAAAACATCAAAAATTGAACAAAAATGCACTAAAACAGCTAATAAACTTGCCCGATGAGAGTGCTGCTGCACTTGACATCCCGGGCATACAAAACAGACATTGGGGTCATAAATTGTCACTATCCTACTCCCTAAGAAGGCTACCATAGCCGGACCGCTCCACGGGAAGACGAATTTTTGCCAATTTTAGCTCCAAAAAGCGTCACAAAAAGGGTTACCACCCACCAAAAATAGGTCTAAATGTCGGAAAAATTGCACATGCTTAATGCTAAACCATCTAAGGGCACCCTTGCACAAGTCATCTTGGGTCAAGCGATGAGTCACTTTTCTCACGAAGGTCATTCCCTCATCGATTCGTCGCTTGAGGGGGTAGTCACACTTAGTCACCAATCAACAAGCACACACCCAATTAAGAAAAATGACATGCATTCAAAGAATCATTGACAAATACAATAACGCTCCTGCTTGGGGCAGTAAACAAGCAATAATCACAAATTGATCAAACACTTGGCATTCCCGAATCATGAACACAAGGCTCCCCTGTGGACAAAAGGTTGCGCCCTTTGCCTATTCATGGCTGATCAATGTCCAAGCTCAAGTCACACCTCACCAAAATAGGTTAATACTTGAAATCAAATTCCTTAGCTTATCAGAAGCAAGGATTCAAGAATGGATGCCCTTTCCATACTTGGGGCATCAAAATTTGGTTAGGTTACTAAGAAACCCTAATCATTAGTACTTTGGTTATCTATTTTTGCTCGGTCTTTGCACCATGCACAGCGCATCCCAAAAAGGGGCATCTGTAGACACCAAAACAACACCAATCTGATTATGTGACTGCAAACACTAATCGCTTTGACACACATAGCCCCTAGGGCAGCCATTAGAGGTCAAACAGTGGTCCTAACCACTTTTGTAGCAATTTTGTAAGGTCAGAAGGCAATTTGGCACATTCAGGCAATTTGCGACATTTGGGCAGCATCACCTCGGCGCTTTGTCGCAAGCAAATTCATCCTACCCAAGGATGAATTACAGTTGAATTCGTCCTGCCAAGGGATGAATTACAGTCGAATTCAAATCTATGGTTTTTCCCTGACTGTTTTGATGGCAATGGCCCTTTGGTAATGTTTTCTGGTCTCTGTCAAAATTGTAGGTTATTTGGAGTTATTTTATTCATCGATTTAGCTAACCTTATGCATGCATCCTCCATTGGTTTTTAAGATCAAACATTTCATATTTTGTCACAGGTGCTACTAACGACTTGTTGTGTCTTTGAACGTAGGAGGAGCAGCAAGAATCAAGGATTCATCAACACCAATGGCGGCAACACTTTGGCCCTTCCATTTCAAATGTGGGCATGCGAAAAGAGGAACACTAGTCACTATTGTAACCAAAACATTTTAACTCTCGTAGCCCCTAAAAATGTGAGAGATGTCTTTGTAACCGATATTGAGAGAGTATAAATAAAAAGGGTTGTGCTTCTATACTTCTTTCCTTTTGTCTCAATTTGTCTCTTTTCATTATTTCATGCATTTCAAATTCATAGGATTAAAGCGTTACATTTCGTTTTGCATTGCATAGCTCTAGTGTTTCTTTTTGTTTTTGGAATCTCGTGCTTTCACTATCTCAGCATGATGCCTCACCTCCATACCCTTTGGGATTGCCTGAGGCATAGGCATATCAGGTATGGTAGGCTACTTCGGCTCCCATTGCTCTAGGATGTCCTACGTATCTGGCTGCTTTGAAATCCCAAAATCATCCCCCCTAAAGCTATTAATCTCTACCATATCTGCATCCTTGATAGGAGCTTCCCATCCATCTCCCGATGCCTCTATACCCTCTCCACCTACTGCTACCACCTCTAGACCTCCTAGAGGCCCCTCACCCTACCATTGTCACATCATCCACCACTGGTCATAATCTGTAGTTGCCCAAACATTATCCACATTAGGGACATAAATCACTACATCTGGATCCTCACCTAGTGGCTCGATGATCGGCCAGGCCAGAGTCCTCTTATTGCCTCGACATCGATAAATCAAGGGCTCACTAGGAAATCCCTAACGCACCCTAAACTATCGTGTCACCCTAATGTACGAGAAGTACTCCTGCTCGGTACCATGCCGCTCGATCAGACATCTCCCCTTGTGCACCTGTCAAAGCCACTCTCCCGCATCAAGCCAGGCTAGACAGTCCCGGTATGGATGCCAGAACACATCCCCTGGAGCAAGACCTGCAAAGGCATCAACATAGTGCCCAATGACACCTGCTTACTGTCGACTCTATCCTTGCTCCTCGGACCTCTGCCACGAAGCCGCATACCCTATCTCCCTGTCCACCATGCCTGAGTATTCCACGAAAAACCCTGTGACCACTCCACAGCTATGTGCTACCATCCCCAGCACTACAATAGGTAGCTGCATCCAATCCCCTTCTGCCTCCAGCAGCAGACCTCGTATAGCTGATCATAGAGTTGTTCTAGTAGTGTCTGACCCCACCTCATAATTAGTGGCTCTGAGGTTAGACACTCAACCAGTATAAAAACTACCTCCAATAGGTTCCACGGGAACCTTGAGCCTGAGGAGTCAGATAGTAGCATGTTGGAGATGAGGGTCATCAGTAATGCATGCCTCACCCCCAACATGCCCTTCTCCAGCCACCACCGCACCAAAATACTTCCAATCAAGAAATCCCCCTCTGCCCTCTCCACCAGACTATCCACCCCCATTTCCACCCCATGCCCGAAGCACCATGTCAGAACCGTCATCCGCTGATCACGTGGAGTAGTTTGAATAAGAAGCCCGTCTATCAAAATTTGCAAAATATGATAGACATCCTCAAGAGTCACCGTCATCTCCCCTGTTGGGAGATTAAAGGTATTGGTGCGAGGATCCCATAATATGATCAGGCCAGTCAGATATGCCCGATCCCCCACCATAGGTTCTAACCAAGTTACATGCTTGAGCCCAAGGGCATCAAGCCAATCCCAGTTTGTCGCAGTCAGCGCCTCCCGTGCATCCGAAAACACCGTCGGCACACGGTATCGGCTCTTCACCACCTACAAAACAAAAACAACACAAAAACATTAAAAACATGAAAGAGAAAAAAAATTGTACAACAAAAACATTTAATACAGGTACAACAAAAATATTAACAACATGTACAGTACAAACATTCCAAAAAATCAAATAAACAATGCAATGCAAAAAAAAAACACATTCAAAATAAAAAAATTTCAGTTACCTAGGGTTTTTAACTTTAGTTACAACTGATAAATAAAAAACAAAAAAACACATTTGTCAGTTACCTAGGGTTTCTAACTTTAGTTCAAACTGATAAATAAAATACAAAAAAAAAACAAATTCAAAATAAAAATTTGTCAGTTACCTAGGGTTTTTAACTTTAGTTACAACTGATAAATAAAAAACAAAAAAACACATTTGTCAGTTACCTAGGGTTTCTAAATTTAGTTCAAACTGATAAATAAAATACAAAAAGAAAACAAATTCAAAATAAAAATTTGTCAGTCACCTAGGGTTTTTAACTTTAGTTCAAACTGATAAATAAAAATACAAAAACAAAGTAAAACAATTTAACCTAGGGTTTTCATCCTAGTCTAAATGAACAAAATACAAAAAACAAAGTAAAACACTTTAACCTAGGGTTTTCATTCTTGTGTCAAACTAGAAAATACAAAACACAATAACAAATATTTTTTAGTTACCTAGGGTTTAACCTTAGTCTAAACTGATAAAAAACAGAAAACAACATAAAAATTTTTTTTTAAAGCTAAGTTTTCGATCTTAGTTTAAACTAGGGTTTTCTTTTTAGTTTACACCAAAAACAAAATAAACATGATTTCAACTAGGGTTTCGATCATAGTTCTAACAAAGAAATACAAAGCACAAATTCAAACAAACAACAAACATTAAACTAGGGTTTTTATTTTAGTTTAAATCAAAAAATGAAATACAAAGAAAAACAAATTACGATTTTAAACAATAAAATAAAACAAGAAAAATAAAGAGAAGGGGCACTTACCGGTCTCACCTCGGATTTGCCACTTGATGATCTGGTCCGTAAACTCATGGTGTCCAATAAATCTGACATCGCTCCTCTATGCGAAATCAACCTCCTCCTCATAGCTCCAAATCGCCAGAAAAACAAAGTGCAAATGAGCCCAAAACCTAGTTTTGGCCCTTAAATAGGTTTTTAGGCTTGTAATCGTTCCACCCTAGGATGAGCACTCTAGTTAGCACTCCTCCCACCCTAGGCCAATTACAAAACTGGTATTTGTCCCACCCTGGGACGATTACAGAGCAAGAAAATCAAAAATAGCAAAAACTGCACCAAAATGCATAAAAAATAGCAATAAAATTGCCAAGTAAGAGTGCTTTTCCACTTGACATTCTTGGCATGCAAAACAGATGTCGAGGTCACAAATCCTCACTATCCTACTCCCTAATAAGGCTACCATATCTGGACCGCTCCACGGGAGGATGGATTTTCGAGAATTTCATCCCCAAACGACATCACAAAAAGGGTCCAAACCCACCCAAAAATAGCAATAACATTGCCGAGCAAGGTGCCTTTGTACCTGCGCATTCTTGGCATACAAAAAAATGTCAGGGTCACAAATTCTGACTATCCTACTCCTTAAGAAGGCTACCATAGCCGGACCATTCCATGGGAGGACGAATTTTCAAGATTTTCATCCCCAAACGACATCACAAAAAGGGTTACACCCACCAAAAATAGGTCAAATTGTTGGGAAACTGCATAAGCATTCAACGAAAAACAACTGAAGGTACCCTTAAAAAATTCATCTTTGGCCAAGTGACTCGTCGCTTTTCTCATTTCGATAATTCCCTCATCGATTTTTTGCTTGAGGGGGTAGTCACACTTAGTCACCAATCAACAAATACACACCCAATCAGGGAAATGGCATGCATTCAAAGGATCATTGATAAATACAATCACGCTCCTGCTTGGGGCAGCAAACAAGCAATTATCATAAGATGATCAAAAACTTGGCATTCATGAATCATGAACTCAATGTTCCCACAAAAAAAATGTTGTGCCCTTTGCTTATTCATGACTGAACAATGTCCAAGATTAAGTAACACCTCACCAAAAAAGGTTAACACTTGAATTAAGCTCCTTAGCTCGTCAGAAGGAAGGATTCAAGAATGCATGCCATTTCCATACTTGGGGCATCAAAATTTGGTTAGGTTATCGAGAAACCCTAATTATTAGTGCTTTGGTTATCTATTTTTGCTCAGCACTGTACCACACATAGTGCATCCCAAAAAGGGGCATCTGTAGATACCAAAACAACACCAATCTGATTATGTGATGACAAACACTGACCAAATTGGCATACACAGCCCCCAGGTTAGCCTCAAGAGGTTAAACAGTGGTCCTAACCACTCTCACAATAGTTTTGGAAGGTTAGAGGTCAATTTGGCACCTTTCAGACACTCTTCTCCCTACTCGTTCCACCATGGGATGATTACAAACTGGTATTCGTCCCACACTGGGATGATCAGCAGTATTCGCTCCAGGGTAGGGTGAATAGCAAGTTTGACGAGAAAAAGGTCAAACCTCAACAAATGGTAGCTCAGATATACCACTTAAATCCTCCTTCAATGCATGGAGCGTGAGTGAGCATTTTTGAGCTTAAAGAGGCAGTCATAGGGGCAGTCATGGAGCCCTTAAACAGGGAGGAATATTCTTCCCCCCAACAAGGCATGATGGCCAAGTGGCACCTCTGCATGCTCATTCATAGAGACCCTCAGGTATATAAAATGGTGAGTCTTCTCACCCCAAAAAAGGATAGAGCAGGAGCATTTGGAGCAATGGAGTGCTACAGGATTACATCCTCACCCATCGTTTGTGCTTCTTACATCCTTTATCTCTCTTTTGGAAGGGAGGTTATTGGGTGATTATTGGAAGTGCAATCCAGACCCAAAACCTAAACATTTGGCCACAATACCCCACCTAATTTTTTGACACAACCCCATAAGAGGTTTTGGACCCATCCCAAGTGGATTGGTGCTGAAACAAAGCCTCAAACGATGGGCGTCCTACCCCCGGGTGCCCCTCGCACTGCTGCAGTCCTAATCGCCCCACCACAAAGCGATTAGAAATATATGGCAGATTTCCATACTATTTATTTTGCATTTGATTTTAGACCATCCATATATTCTGTCATTTAAATTTCAGGTGATTTTGATGAGTTTTGATTGTGCTTTCAATGTTTCTCGCTTTCACTAACATACAGGGAGCATCATCAGATACAATGTGATCAAGGCAGAATCTGCAAAATCCGACCATTTGGGTTGTCCCAAAATGCCCTTTTTTGTCTAACCCCAACTTTTTAGGTGTTTTGGAGGCCCATGTATGGGACATTTAGGAGGTCACCTATTGACGTTTTATGACAGTCCTAATCGTTTCACCCTAGAGAGATTAGAAATCTGTGGTAGATTTCTCAACTATTACTTTTGTAGTGTTCTCCTGGTAATTTTTTCTTTCTTCTATCAAATTTGCATCTTATTCTGATATGTTTTAGTTATCATTTTAATCATTTTATGCATGCATCAATCATAGGCCTTGGGAATCGCATGTTTCCCTCCATTCGCATGTGTTACTAACCATTTACTATTTCTATGAACGTAGGATATTTACACCGAAGGGGCAACAAGGAACTATAGATGCACTCACACAAGAGGTGGTGACGTTTGGTCTACCCATTTTCAATGTGGGAACACGAAAGATCCCAAAGGAGAATGTATCATTTGTGGTGTAATAAAACTATGTCCGACGCTCCCAGCCTTTGAAAAGGGAGGAGATGCATTGTAACCCGAAATCAAGAAAATTAATAAAATAAAGGGCTGCACTTTTACATTTTCTTTAAATCTTGTTTCAGTTCATTTGTTTTTCTCTTTTCATGCATTCTCGTTCGTAGGACTTAGCGTTACATTTCCTTTTTGTTTGCTTCTGTATCCTCGTGCTTTCACTATGAATTTATAATCCTACCTTTTGGAATGACTAATGCTCAATTTGCATTCATAAACCTCATGAATAATATTTTGTGAGAGAAACTAGACCTCTGTGTGCCCGTCTTCCTTGATGACATACTAATCTACTCTTGGAACAAGCAGGAGCACAACCAACATATGGAAATTGTACTTGAGATTCTTAGGAGAAATTAATTATATAAGAAACTATAAAAATGTGAATTTTATACTCGTAAAATACAATATTTGGGGCACATAGTGTTTACTAATGGGATTACTATTGATACCAAGGAAATATAAGTTATTATTATCTAGTCATTCCCTACTAATGAAACTAAGATACATAGTTTTATGGGATTGGCAGGCTATTATAAATATTTTGTAAAGGGTTTCTTGAAAATTGCTCAACCTATAACTAATCTCCAAAGAAAGGGGAAGGCTTTTAAGTGGAAAAATATATGTGAGGAAGTATTTTAGATTCTAAAGGAGAGTTTGACGTCTAAACCAATTCTTTAGTTACCTGATTGTACCAAGAAATTTACAATATGTACCAATGCATCTATTGAGGTATTACATGGATTTCTTACCCAATATGAAGTTATCATTGACTTCAAATCACAAAAACTTAAGAGACATGAGATGAACTATATCATTCATGATATAGAGTTGACAGTTGTTGTGCATGCTCTTAATATTTGGAGGGAAACCTTTTGAACTCAAAACAGATCATCAAAGTTTAATGTACATCTTTAATCAACCCTTTTTGAATGATAGATAGCATTGGTGGATGGATTTTCTAGTAGAGTATGATTTTAGCATCATATCAAGGATAAGGAGAACAATATTGTTGATACCTTAAGTAAGAGAGAACATATCACAACAATAACATAATATCCTTATGATTTGGTAGATAAGATTAAGGAATTGCAACAAAATGATGATTTTTGTAGGAAATGTCAAGATGAAAAAGGACATAGATTTTTTAAAAAGAGATGATTTATTGTACTTTAAAAATAGATTAGTTGTTCCAATTTGGGTGGATTAAGAGAAACTATTCTTAAGGAGGCACATAGTACTCCTTATTTTGTGCACCCAAGTGGGAAAAAAATAAAAGATTTATTATTGGCTAAGAATGAAAAGAATATTAATGATTTTGTGGCTAGATGTTTGGAGTGTCAAAAAGTTAAAGCATAACATTTGCATTTAGTAAGGTATTTGTACCCACACAACATTCCCTCATAGAATTGTAGGTTGTTTCAATGGATTTTATGGTTGGATTGTCTAATACCATAGTTAGGCATGATGTAATACTGGTGGTTGTGGATAAGTTAACCAAGGTTGCACATTTCATACATGGAAATATGCAATATGATGCACCTACCATATCAAATAATTTTTTCAGGTATATAGTGCAACTAAATGGATTTCCATAGGTTATAATCTTAGACATGAGTTCCTGCTTTAATTTGGAATTCTGATAAGCTTTGCATCAAGCATTGGATACCAAAAATAATATCATATCAACTTATTACCCTAAGATAGATGGAAAAATTGAGAGAATAAATAAGATCCTTGAGGATATCTTGTGAATATATTGTATGGACCGATATACTAAATGGGAATATTATCTATACCTAGATGAATTCACTAGGTATTTCTCTATTTGAAGCTCTGTACGTGAGAAGGTGTAGGACTTACTTATCATGGGATACTTCAAAACTTGACCCTAGATTTATGGGTCCATTTGAAATTACTAGAAAAATTACTCTTATAGCCTGAAACTTGCTTTACCACCAAGTTTATCAAAAATCCATGATGTCTTCCATGTGTCCCTCCTTAAGAAGTACATTGTTGAACCCACTCACATTTGGGATAATTCCAATTTGGAGAATATCAAGCCTACTAAAATTGAAGTTTGTCGAGTCAGAATACTTGGTTTTAAGACCAAGAGCTTGAGGAGAAGAGAAAATGATCAATGTTGATTCCAATGGGACAAATACTCAGATAGAAATGCCACATAGGAGAATGTAGATAATATGAAGAAATAGTTTCCTTTCCTATTTGAGTAAACTATAATAGTTTTAATTACTACATGGATTTATGGATGTGTATGTAAATACGTGTGGATGTATATCTGGACTACTTGATAGAGTTATTTTTTAATATGTTTTGGTTAATGTATGGATCTATGATTGAATGTAAATATGGAACACTATGTAGTGTTGATTAAATAAACATGCTTGAATTATTGAATTATTTATGTGTGGAAATATATGTATATTGATGGATTCTTGAATATATATATACTTGTTTAATCATGTATTAAAACACAAGGAATTTATTTATTTCTAGTGAAGGAGGATATAACAACCCTTTTAGCACCATTAATGATTATAGATAAATTAGTGAATTATACTTACCTTTTTTATTCTAGAATGTGGTTCTGCTAATGATTGTTGTGCATGCAGGACCAGGTACATTCCTTCAACAGATAGAAGAAGGTCAACAGAAAAAGGTAATAGGAAAAGGATAAATCGACTTGTGAGTATATGAAAGCTCATTCAATTGCATATCATATAGGTGCATCATGAGTGATTTGCACTATGCGTATGCTTTGTTTTGAATGTGTGCTTATTGTTTGACGTAAAATGATGCATGCATATAATTTTTTGGGGTAATAAAAATACCATGGGTATGAGAGACACTCTTTATTGAATTATGTATTATTAAATAAGATAAAATTATAAAATATATAATATAATAAAAATAAATAAAATCAGAGCTTAGTAAAAAGTATTTTTTATATTGATTTATTGTTTTTTAGTGTGTGCCTATGATTATTTCTAAGGAAATGGGATGATATAGAAAAAAATGAAATAAAACCAAACATTTTATGCCTTATAATAATAATTGGAAATGTACATGATATGGTTTGTTTTAACACCACTCTTACTTGGAATTGTGCATGAAATTTGTGTGAGGTGTGATTTTAGGATTTTCTTATTTGTGGGGAATGGGAAGAAACAAAAAGAGAGAGGATGTTATGTTATGGGAGGTTATGATAGTTTTGGAGAAGAATTGCATTTGAGAAAATCAAAGGAGAAACTTGAGAAGGAAAAAGGATAGTGTGAGACTCCAGGATTAATAGTACAGGTCAGGATTTTTGTTACTTAGCAATGTTGTATGAAATAATTGATGGGTGCTTGTTTTGGAAAATAAAGACTATAACCTGTGTTGTAATATAATTATTCTAGAATGCATATCTGGATGGATGGATACCTTGCAATGGTTTCTTTAATTTGAAAGTTTTTATGAATTATTCCTGTCAAGTGAAAGTGTTTCTATGTTGATGCTAAATTACTTCCATTGCATGAGTTTTTAGTTGGATACTTTGAAAACCCTTATGTAATTAGCCTACACTGACCACTCAAATGCCTTGAACTGCCTGTCACTTTGGTATCCGGTGTATATAATTTTGTGATGCCAAATGAGTGTGGTCTATAACATCTTGGGTAGTCTTTCAGAAAACATTGTTTTACTAACCATGAGGGTATATGGCTTAATGATTATCTACTTGTATGTTTCAATGAATGTAATGAAAATAGGTTAATCTTGTCTGCATGCCTTCTTATGGAATAGTTTGGAAATTGGTAATTATTCTTTGCATGCATCTAGTTAGCTTGAAAAAAATATCAAAATTGTATTATCATAATTAGTCATGCACACCCTTGCACACACACAAGAGACATTTTGATCCCAAATTGAGTTGTTATGCAAATTATCAATATCAGTTGTATTGTAGGTGGGAGCTCATCTGGTTGTGGTGTGGCATGAAGTCTCATTTTTTGTGTTGAAACTGAAGAATTTTTCCATTTGGAATATCATAAAGTATTGAGTTGAGTTTAGGTGAGATGATATTAAAATTAAAGCATGTGTTAGATATTTATCTTATACTATTAAGATACTTAATGTGAAATAAAATGATATTGTAAAATTAAATGGAGAAATGTCTGGGTTGTATATTAGAACAATGTTTAAATGTTTACATGTAAGATTTTATTATGAAACCATAGTTGGAGAGACAAGTGTCAGTATAGCTCATTGTGAAAAGAACTTGAATATGAAACCTGTTTTATTTATACAAGGATTTCTATACAATTTTTGGTTCACCCAGATAATTTTTTCAATGCTCTCGTGGATAGAACTATTTTCTAAATTGTTATTGTTAGTAATCGACTTCTAAATAAGTTTTTGGATGGGTTACCAAAATATTTGTGTTTTGTCATGCATATATTATGTGCATCTAGATAATATAAGATACTTAAAAAAACTTATGTTATTTATTCTGTTAGAATAACATTCACAACTCAATAAAACTACAACGTAGAACCGATAAGTGCATATATAATGTTGCAAAGTATTTAAGGTTACAAATATTACATGCATAGTTCTAAGAGATTATTTATTATTAATTATTCAACATTTGTTGAAATAGTAAGCTATATTACCTCCTTAATTTATTTCAATTGGTTGCATGCATGATACGTTCCAGGTTAAGTAAAATGTGAGTATAAATGTAGACTAATAGTTATCTTTCTTTAAAATGTTTATGTGCCCTTGTATAAGTAGATTTTGTATGACTTGATATTTAATTAAAACCATTATGTTAAGCAGAAATATCCCAATTCAATGAAATTAAATCTATCTTGTAACTGTGTAGTGTATAATGAGTAATTCCTATACAAAAGAAATAGAGATAACTATAATATAAAACCCTTTTATTTGCAAAAAGTGTAAGAGTTATTAAAATTTTTTTGAAGCTTATGGAATATGAAGTTAGGTCTTGGTTATGGATAAACTCGAAGAATTTTAGGCCATGATTTTTTAAAATAAATAATATAATAATAAATTAATGTTAGGCTTGACCTCAATTCTCTAGTATTTAATTATTTATTGTTCAAGAGGTTACCCAGTAAGCCACATTAGATGTTGTTGTCTTCGAAAGGACAGTAATAACAAATAGTGGATAATAGCTTAGTATTTTACGTGCCCTTCTTGGTGCATGGAAGCTAAATAATTTTAACCTAGTAAACACTATGGATATAATTTTAGAAAATATATAGCCATCCTTAAAATTATTAAACTCGTGTGTGTTGTTGTTATAAGTCCGTTTGTTCTTTTTAAAAAAATATCTAGCTCCTATAAAATTTAAGTAGAGTAGAGATTAGTTACTCTTAAATGGAATTTTCTTTCAATTAATTCAATGTGTATGAGTATTGAAAAGCATAATGATTTTTAAAGGAGTAGGTTGACTTTTAAACTTATAGTTATGATAAATAGGCCCTTCTAATTAAGAGCATAACATATTAGTATAAGACACTTATAGTAAAAGTTTAATATCAAATGAATTGTGGATTATGTAATTATGTTTGTTACTTTTAGCATAGCCAACAACATGGTTTCACATAAATACTAAGATTATTAATATTAACCTAGATTGAATATGTAGAACACAAGAAATTAAGAGAGATAAGAAATTATTCTAATTTGGGGATTAGGTAAACCTGAGATTCAAATTTCCTCTAAGAATGCCTTAATTTATACTTAATTAATCAAGATAGGATGAATATTTCTATAACACCTAGAATTGGTGGTTATGAGTTGGTAAGCCTTACGGCTTGAGAACGACTATTTTCTCATATAATAGGTCAAAAAAAGTGACCCTATCAAAACTAGTAACAAAGGATGGTATGGGATGTTAGCTCTAGGTTATTGCCCGAGAAGTAAAATGATAGGTCCTTGTATCATTTTAACTATGAGAAGACTATCATAGCCAAGATAGTAGTCTAGTCCAAGATAATTAGTATGGAATAATCAGTCATGAGTCATAAATGACCAAGTATACTAAGTTTAGTATCAGGTTAATAACATGACCCTAGCTAACTCTAGGTGAGAGGATAATGAGCTAGACACTAGGTATATGCATGCTAACCCCTTGTATGTTAAGTCTTAAAAAATTCAACCAATTAGATCAAGGTTCATCATGCTAATGGATGGGATAAGTATGCATCCACTCTCTAGGTGTTATGGACCCTAGATAATAACCCTAACCTTGGTTCTACACTCATGCTAGAACAAGAGGATGATAAATAAAAATGTAGCTCCACAAAATGGTACCTTTCATGAGATTTGATCGATCTCGTCCACTTAGAGAATCGTATGTAGTGATTCTTAAATCCAAATGTAATTGAATATTTCTTTTACTTAAATATGATCTTACTTTGGGTGATAATTAAACTAGTTAACTTGTAAACTTAACCATAGGTTGAACAATGCTATAAAACAATCATATTATTAACGAGTTAGAATGAATGGTACAACTAGGTGAGTAGACTTAGATTGTAACAAGAGGATATCTCTGAGTACTTTTCAAGCACATGAGAGTCACTATGAGTTCCTAGTCATACCTTTTAGTCTCACTTATGTTCATGAAATCTTTTAACTGTTATTTTTTTTTTTTCATCTTTATAATGACAAAGTTATTTTCTTGGTTTGTTATCTTGTCCTATTGGACTTAGGTTTGGTGTTTTGTTAACACTATTATCGTATTTTGAGAGTTTTTTCTTCTTCATGCATGTATTCCTTATTTTGTATATAGCAAGAACTTACCTCTCATACACAATTCAATGATTAGCTTCTTTCTTTCTCTATCTTGGATTAATTTTTTCTCATAGCCAAAGATTGGTACAAACACTATTGGTTTCTCTTTCATTCTTCTTACTTTTGGTTTCAAACACTATTTATTATAAAGAATGACACGATAATAAGTATAACGAGTATAAAATTGTAAGTTATACATTTTATCTATTATAGATATTTTCATTGTCATGTATCATATTCCGTTTAATGTTACTCTTTAAGGCCTGCCCATCACATAGTAAACCATGTTGTAAAATAAATTAATTATGTAATTCTGGAGTTGGATGCTTATGTCTTTGAGTTTAGACATTAACATGGGATATCAAAGATAAAAAAAAGGATATCAAGACATGTAGATCAAACACTAAGTATGCACATTGAGTACTCATCTAGTGGAAAGCTATTGCTTACAAGATATTTAAATTCAAATTGGGTAGGTTATATAGATGATAGAAGATCCACCATAGGGTATGTTTTCTCACTTGGTCCTAGTACTAGAGTATGTATTCTCACTTGGTCCTAGTCCTATATCTAGGTATAGCAAGAAATAAAGTATAGTTACCTTATTCACAACAATATTTGAATACATAGAAACCAAAGAGATTGATTGGTTAAGAAATATTCTCTAAGTTACAACAATGTTAAACACAACCTATCATATTGCACTATGATGATTAAGGTACCATTAAGCTTATAAAAATTCAATACTTCATTCAATGACTAAGCACATTGAAATATACAATCATTATATCAAACAACTTATACAACAAGTGATTCAACTAAAGTATTATAGAATAGAAGATCAAATTGCAAACATCTTCACCAAAGACAAAAATACAATATTTCATGCAATGATTAAGCACAATGAAATATACAATCACTATATCAAACAACTTATTCAACAACAAGTGACTCAACTAAAGTATTTAAGACTAGAAGATCAAATTGTAAACATCTTCACCAAAGCCTTCAGTGAGGCTAAATTTGTTCATCTTAAAAGTAAGAATATTACATAAATCTTATAGTAAAACTTTTATTGTAACCACCCAAATTTTGATGTAATTTTTATAAGTTTTGTATTTTTTTTTAATAAAAATTTGTTCATCTTAAAATTAAGGATATTACATGAGTCTTATAAGAGAACTTTTATTGTAACCTCCCAAATTTTGATGTAATTTTCATAAGTTATACAAATGAGGTTTTGAAAGTTTATTTTTTATTTTTTATTTTTGTACATAGGGCAGTTGTTTACAACCACTATTTTTAGTTTCTGCCAGCCCAGATTTTAAACCACAAATGATGCTCCCAACTAGCCTATTCACCTCATTATTGTTGACTTGATGTGAGATGGAGACCACCGGTTACATACGGTTCGGGTTCGTACCGTTATCGTTGATTTGACGCACACTCAAAGGATTCGCATCAGACTACTTCCTATGTGAGGTTTGAACCTAGGTCTCCTCCTGGTATGTGCCCAACTGCTTAACAAACCACCTAGTCCTAGGTTCTATTTTCTCTTTTACATCAACTTAGTCACATTAAAACTATATAACTTATTTGGTGTGTCATCTAGATTTGAACCTTTGTGTTAGTTACATTACCTATATGTCTCAACCATTAAACCATAATCTTATTGACTATAAGTTTTGTATTTATGTATTTTATGTGAAGCTTTCAAAAATAAATTATTTTTATGGTTTTTTTTTAAGTTGGATGGTTATAGTCGGTCGGCGGTGATTATCTAAAGCCTACGGGCATTAACGCCACAAGTGATTAGAAGATGTCAGTGCTGCCTTTAAAACTTACCACAAACTCTCTCTATATAAAAACATTGTATACAATAAAAAAATTCATTGTCAAAATTGATGTGTATTTCTAAAATATTCAGTCTGTGCATCACATAGTAGATTAGGTAACAGTCCGCATAGAACACTCCAGAAATTTATAAAAAATAAAAAAAATCGGCTTTCGCATGCAAGGAGTAAGGTGAATTTGACTTGTTATCAATTTTTTTTATTTGTTTTCTGTCTACCATATAAATATTTCCGTTCTTAGACGACCATGCTTTACGGTTGGTGCAATTAAATGGTAGAGCTATGACTTAATTTTTCAATTACCTGGAGATACATCGTATCCGTGTAATCTTAGGATTCGGAGACCCATGGCCGTATCATCGATATCAGACAGAACACATTCTGTGGCCCACGCGATACCCCTCTCATTCCAATAGCTGTTAATGTGAATGCAATCGATTACATCCCAGAATTAGCAATTGAAAATGGCGCAAAAACACTATCACCATCACGGCAAAAGGTAAAAGAGCAAATTGCAATAATTGTCATCTTACACTCAGTTTTCAAGACTAATAAAATTAAAGCATTACTTTATGTGACATCGTCACATAATCACAAACTATATATATATATATATATATATTTTCCTCGTTTGATTGATGAGAGTGTATATGATTTCTACCGTGATCTCCAAATTTTTTTCAGAAGGAGGCTTAAAAAATCCAAACACTTATTGTCTCTTGTCTGCATGAACACGACAGCTGTAGATGCAGGTGAGCAGAGCAAGGATCCATCCTTTGACTGAAGATTCATTATCTTCTTCCAATCAATTATTTCTTGTAAGCCCTCCAACAAGTAGAGTATAGTTGTTGGGATTGCATAAATGACGTTCAAATGAAGCGTTTATCAATATTGTTTAATTGAAAATATTTATATTCATATACGAGTTGAACTGTGAAATTATTCTTGCTCGTAGTAAGCTTGTAATTAATGGATTCAGTTTATAGTCTCAAATCGTTGATTGATTAAAAAATGATAATGTTATTTCAGTGAGCCTGAATACCTTTAAAGGAGTTGTAAAACCCATTTTGTGTATTGACTATGCATATTTAATTGTTTCGTTATCTGTTATCTTTTGATAATAAAGGAAATAAAATTATGTATTATTGAATAGTTGCTTAGATTGCAATATGGTAAATATTTTTTTATTATTATTGATTATAAATATTAGCTTAAATCTAGAAAGACTTAAAGGAAGTTTCATTGTGTTGATATCTCATTCTTGTTTCTTTTTGATTAAAAGAAAAGAACATTGAAATCTTTAGAACAATATCTAATGTTAGAATAGATGATTGAAACCGGGTTGGGTTTACTAGCCAACGAATCTCCTCGGATTTGTAACAAAAAAGAGCCATTTACGTTCGAAGTTTGATTGTGGTTGAAGCATGATGATTGCCGCCCAGATAGTGGGTTTAACTTCATTAAGTTTTATTTGAATAGTATCCTTGATATGTTGATAGAAGTGTCGTCAACTAGCTTAAACTGCAGCAAATTAAATTTATTCTAAGAAAATCAAATTCTTGGCTATAGAAAATTGTAGCTCAAGTGGTTTAGTAACGAGTAAATGTGTTCTTGCTTTGCCAATATATTAACTCATTTAAGTTCTTTTACATAGAGAATCTTACAAGATGTATGGAAATTAACTTAAGTAATTTAATGGGTTAAAGTACTTCTAGTCTTGGGGGATGATAGAAATTAAATTTAGATGTTCTTGCTTGTATTTTAGAATGTTTCTTTAAAAAGGAAAACCCCTAAAATTGAGGAAAATATGCACGCTCCCTAAGGAAATGGTTAAAACTATCAGTGATAAATAAAGTTATTAGAATATTATGACTCAATGAATAATAAGACACCCAATACTATTGAGGTGCGGGTATGCACACAATAAGCTTCGGGATAGTTGTTGACTAACAAAATTGGTCTAAATATGACTCGATCAGATCTAGTACGATCAGGTGATATGGGATACCTATTCTAGGTTGTTATCCAAAAAGCACTGTGATAAATTCCATACTCAATGAATTTAACCGAAAAGGTCACAAGGTTCGATATTGGAGGAACCTTTGTGGGTTTAAAGCATATGTGAGATAAATTCCAAGGTCTGGGTAATGACATGGTACTAGTTGACTCTGGGAAAAGGGAATCTCCAATTAGTCATGGGGTATGAATACGCTAATCTCATCCATACTAGTCATAGAACAAGTTGACTAGGTAGTCGATGGTTTAGTATGATGAGGTAAGAGAAGGAAGCGTCCACCCTCTACGTGATATGGGCCCTAGAGGATAATCCTTGCCATGGAATGATCCTCATACCAAAAAATATGGAAGTAAATGAGGACCATCAAATCTATAGAATGACAACTATATGGGATTTGTTCCATCTCGTCTACTTGGGGGGTTAGCTGCAACAAACTTAAACCCAAAAGTGGTTTGTTATGCCTCTATTGTTTACCTAAAATTTAAATTTTAATTCTAGGGTAACATCTTAGGTTAGACAATAAACCTTTTTGAAAAAATACTTCATATTTTTTTTAACTTTTATCGGAAAACTAGGTGAGTTGTTAGACCTGGGTTGTTACATATGGTATCAAAGCAAAAATAATTCTAAGATGTAGATTATGAATGTGAAATGGATTAGTCAATAAAAACTAATATACTACCTCTTTCACTTACAGGTTAAATGACATGAATACTGCGAGGTGCATCCTTATAAAATACTACGGGAGGCAGGGAGGAGGAAGTCACTAAAAGACCTATAAGGGGACCAAGAATGAATTTAAGATGAGAAGGTCCTCAATGAGAGAGAAGATAAAAGAGAATTAATAAGACTCATCTTAATGATAATATAACTAGTGTAGAGGAAGGGAACCTCACCAAGGTGGTGCAATTACTACAAAAACATATGGAATATAAAATGGAAGAGATGGCTTAACATAAAACTCACATGGCCCAACAACAAAAATTTATTGTCCAACAACAGTGGGTCATAGAAGACTTAGCTAGAGGCCGAGAAACTAGATTAGATATGACAATAGAAGCACCAAGGGAACTAGAGAGATCTAGTGCTAGAAGGAAAAGAGTTATTAAGGAACCTGAAAGGGTAGTAATTTCCAAGTTTAAAGGAAAGGATGGTGGAGAATCAATTGAAAATTAGTTAAGTGAGCTAGAATTCTACTTTTATCTAGTGGTTTTATCCTCTAAGGACAAAACTAATTTGGCAGTTATGAATATGACTGAAATAGCTCTGGATTAGTGGAAATCTTATAATAAGGGTCACGAGGCAAAAACTAATAACCTTAAATGGGAGGAGTTTATCAAAGAATTCAGAGTTAGATTTTGAACTAACCAGTATTATGAAGAAAAGCTTCCTAATTTTAATAAGATCAGGAACCAACTAATCAAGAAAGAACTTAGAAGGTTGCGTCTTGTAGCAAATATGAAAACTTAGAAATATATTCTAGGATTACATATTAGAATTATGACAGTGGTGAATATGCACAATGCTATCAATTTGCCTACTGCATTTGAATTGGCAAGAAAAGAGGAAGCTAATTAGGAAATAAGAAAAGCATATTTTAACTATCAAAAGCTATTTGAAAAGGAAAAATATGAAATCAAAAAGTGAAAAAGTATGGGCTTTATGAGGTGGGAGAAAGAACACAATAAGAAACCCAAAGGAGGAGATCAAAGTAAGCAAAGTGACAAAAATAAATCTAATTACCAAGGTGGTAAGTTCAAGAGAAATTCCAAGGATTTTCCTAGAAGGCTAGACCAGAAGCCGATAGGTCAAGAAAGGGCTAGGGAAACTACTTTTGTGACAAAAAATGAGAATAACAACAGAGGAAATAAAGCCCCACCAAATGTATCTTATGTTTGTAAAGGAGCTAATTATACCAATAAGTATCCTCTTAGAGCTGATCTACCATCGAAATCTCCAGAAGAGGTTAGCCACATGATCTATACGACCACACGTAGCTCTGAACTCAATGGTAAAATTACTTCATTCTTATTAAATGGTAAAAATTTTGATAGAAAAGTGCAAATCTTGATTGATAGTGGGTCAACTAATAGCTTTATCTCATCTACATTAGTGAGGGATTTACATGTTAGACTTGGATTCTTAGCCAATGGTTGGCTGATAAAGTATGAATAAGGGTAAACCTACCAAGTTCATCAATGATTGTTTGATCCCCACACATCCTTTTTGCAAGGCAAGACTAAATAGCATCTGTATGTGGTGCCTTTGTATACTTTTGATGTCATTTTGGGAGTTGATTGGTTAAAAGTGCATAAGGCTCTTTTAAAATTTGAAGAGAGATGGGTGGAATTTGTGGATAAATATAATCAAAGGATTAGAGTTAATTATGGTCGGAGAGAGGTTAAACCACACTTATTGACTGCAATGTAGATAAAAAATGTTATTAGGAAGAAGGGTATGATCTTCATAGTTAACTTGAATAGAAGAGAAAAGACAGAAAATAAATTTGATATCTTCCAGAAGCACTTGGTTTTGGGATCATTCAAAGATGTATTCCCCTAGGATCTACTACGGTTACCTCCTAAAATGGAATTCAAAATTTTAATTGAGATTTTACCTGGTGTTGCGCCAATTTCCAGGTCACCTTATAGAATGACGCCCATGGAGTTGCAAGAGTTAAAAATGCAACTTCAAGATTTGCTAGAAAAAGGGCTAATTAAACCAATTGTGTCACCCTAGGAGCTTCTATCTTGTTTGTTAAAAAAAAATGGTACCTTAAGGATGTGCATAGATTACCAGATTTTAAATAAGGTTACTATCAAAAATAGGTACTCGTTACCAAGAATTGATTATTTATTTAATCGATTGAAAGTAGCAAACATATTTTCTAAGATAGACTTAAGATCTGGATATCATCAGTTGAGGATTCGGGAGGAAGATACTTCTAAAACAACATTTAGAACAATGTATGGGAATTTTGGACTTATTATCTTACCTTTTGGGCTAACCAATGCCCTAGTCGCATTCATGAACCTCATGAATAGCATTTTTAAAGAACAACTGGACAGATTTGTACTCGTATTTTTAGATGATATTTTGATCTACTTCAAAAACAAAAAGGAGCATGATCAGCATATGAGAATTGTGCTTGAGATTCTTAGAAAGAATGAATTATAGGGAAGAGTAACCAAATGTGATTTTTACACTCCACAAGTGCAGTATCTTGGACATATTGTGTCTACTAAAGGAATTGCAGTAGACCATAAAAATATTGAAGCAATTATTGATTGGCCAACACCTACTAATGTTACATAGGTGTGAAGTTTTATGGGAATTACAAGATACTATAAATAGTTCATTAAAGGGTTTTAAAAAAATGCTCAACCCATTACAAATCTTCAAAGGAAAGGGGAAAGCTTCAAGTGGACCAAACACTATGAAGATGCTTTTCATATTTTAAAAGAGAGATTGATGACTGCACCAACCCTACAATTGCTTGACCCTGATAAGTAGTTTACGATATGTACAGTCACATCAATTGAAATAATAGGAGGTGTTTTGACCCAAGATGATATTGTTATAGCCTATGAATCTAGAAAACTTAAGAGACATGAGGTTAATTATGTCACTCATGATTTAGAGTTGGAAGAAGTGGTGCATGCTCTAAAAATTTAGTGATATTATTTTTTGGAAAAACCATTTTATTTGAATATTGGCCACCAAAGTCTTAAGTATATATTTAATCAACCCTTATTAAATGCCTTGCAACGATGTTGGATTAAATTCTTAGTGGAGTATTATTTTGGCATCGAATACATTAAGGGTAAGGATAATAAGGTCGTTGATGCTCTAAGTAGGAGAGGGCATATTACTACAATGGAAAAATATCAATATGATCTGTTAGATCAAATTAAGTTATAGCAAGAGAAAGATGAATTTTGTCAATCTTGTATAGATCAGGTTGGGTGGAAACATGGTAAATGCGTAAAATATGTGTTCAGGGATGATCTGTTATTTTTAGAAAAAGGTTGGTGGTCCCTAATTCAGGAGGATTGAGAGAAACAATCCTTAAGTAGGCATGTAATATTCCTTATTTTGCGCACCCAGGAGGAGTAAAAATACGCAAAAATTATAAAAGCTTATTACTAGCCTAGAATGAAGAAATATATTACCCATTACATGGACAAATGTTTGGAATGACAAAAAGTAAAAGCTAAACATCTGCATCCAGCTGGAAAGTTGTACCCACATGAGATACTCGCACAAAAGTGGCAAGTAGTATCAATGGATTTTATAGTGGGATTGCCTAAAACAAGATATAGGCATGATGTAATTTTAGTAATTGTGGATTAACTAACCAAAGTTGCACATTTTATACCAGGTAATGTACAAAATGACACCCCCACGGTAGTAAGTTTACCAAGGAAGGGGTAAGGCTACATGGGTTCCCAGTTATCATTTTTGATAGGGATTCTCGGTTTACTTTTGAATTTTGGTAAGCATTGCATCAAGAAATAGGTACTAAACTAAATAGCAGTACTGCGTATCATCCAGAGATGGATGGACATAATGAGAGGGTGAATCAAGTACTTGAATATATGTTGAGGATGTACAACATGGATCAACACACAATATGGGAAGACTACTTGTACCTAATGAAATTTGCATATAACAATAGTTACCATGCATCACTAGGTATAGCACCTTTTAAAGCCTTGTATGGGATATGGTGCAGGATTCCCTTATATTGGGATAATCTAGAAGATCAAGTAGTGATCAGACCAAAAATGGTAAAAGAAATGGAAGAAAAATTTAAGATAATTCAACAAAAGTTGAAGGAGGCCATAGACTACTAGAAGAGCTATGCGGACCTCAAGAGATCATCGAGAGAATATTTTGTGGGAGACAGAGTATTCCTAAGGGTGAAACCAACTGAAAGATCCATAAAATATTCCAATATTGACTCTAGATATATGGGTCCATTTAATATTGTACCTAATAGAAGCCTTGTAGCGTACAGACTAGCTCTACAGCCAAGCTTATCTAAAATCCATAATGTTTTTCATGCGTTCCTCTTTAGAAAGTATATTTATGATCCTCTTCATGTTTTGGATATTTCCAAATTGTAGATGAAAAATCCATTAAATATTGAGGTTCGATCTATTCTCTTGCTTGGTTTTAAAACCAAGAATCTGAGGAAAAGAAGCATAAATGAATGTCAGGTCTAGTGGGACCTCTACTCATATAGAAACACTATGTGGGAAGACGTGGCAGAGATGCAACGATAATTTTCTTATTTTTTTGAGTAGATGATGATATTATCATAAACTTTTTATAAATTTTGTGATGTGTGTATACCTATATGGACATGGAACTGGATGCTGAGTAGAGTAGTTGATAAATATTTTGGTATTGTTAAGTGAAATGATTTGGACCTTATGTTGGTTTGCTTAACTGTTTTCATTATGATATAATATTTGATGTGATTATATGACAATCATGAGAAAACGTGATGTGATTTTTGTAATGATAAATATGAATGCAATCCTTCATGCTAAATGAAAATACTTGAGTATTTTTTATTAATGTAAAATATGAGATAATTTTAAAATAATTATTTTGATTAACCTAGTTTGAAATACAGGGATTGTGTTTATCTCTAGTGGGAGAGGATGTAATGACCCTCCTCACATGATTTATGGAGAAGTAAAGGAGTAATGAAAATTACCTTTTTATTGTGAATATGGTATTGTTGATAGTCTTTGTGAGTGAAGGACAGTTGTAAGATATAAGTGAAAATAAGCTAGTCAGCGAAAAAAGGTAAGAAAAGGAAGTGATGATTCAGCTCATGAGCACATGGAAATTTTTAATTTGCACATCATTTAGGTGCATTTCAAAATAGCATCCTTGCATGATTTATTTTTATTTGAATATTTTTTGCTGCCATGGATTGGTAAATGTTGTTAGGTGGCAATGATAATGAGAGCCACTTTTCTTATGTATGCTTTTGGAATTTTCTTCTTTAGATAAAAGGGAAGGTTTTTCATATGTTAAATATTATAATAATAATGGCATCCCTTTTGGGATGTTATCCACACAAAAAAATATAATAATAATATTATTGCTTTTCTAAAAATAATAATACAATTTTTTTGTATTGAAGCACGTGATATTTGATATTGTTTTACAACCTATGAGTAATAATAAGAGCATAAGGTGTGATTAATGTTAAAACGTAATTCTATTAATCATGCATGAAGATGTACTTCCTATAGATCACTGATAAGCTTGGTCAAGTATGCCAAATTTTGTTGAATAGCCATGATAGCCAGATAGCTTAGGCAAGTATGCCAAATTTGGAAATGCACATGGGCGGGGATGGAATAAAATTATCTGAGTTCTCTGGCTAGTGGAAGATGGGAGAAGGTAAGCAGAACCTTAGTTGGGAAAGTAAAAATAAAAATAAAGGAAAATTTATAATTGATTATTATTCTAGATATGCGCTAGTGGGTTCTGAAAAGGAAGAAAAATGTGGTGTTGTTACTTGTACCTATTTATTAATTGCTATGTGCTAAATATTGTTATTGAAATTGGTGTTTCTAGTTTGGTCTTTACTTCTAGGTGTGTATGTGAGGAATTTTTTGATTGTGATTAAAAAAAAAGTGTTTTGCTTCCCTTTAAAATAAAACATTTGTTGGATTCTATGAAGAAAATTGTTGTTAATCTTTTACTTTTGTGTGTAGAGTTCTCTAGAAAAAAAGAAAGGACGTGCTACTAAAAGAATTGTAAATTTATGGTTGTTGTGTAAATGTAGAATAGGAATGATAACTCTTGCATGATTTGATTGTCCAAAGAGTGTCTTCCATACTTTATATTTGATTGAAAAGATAGCAATGAACGTTGTTGTTTTTAAAGGAACTGTGCCATGTTTTTAAAAAATGAACATTGAGTGTTTGGTTGTTGTGAAAATTGAGAAAGCGAAACATAGTTTCATAAGGAAGTCATAATTCCAATAATATGAAACATTAACACTTATAAAGATGTGAATTATATGGATTCTGAGAATGTAAATCGATACTATATTTGTATAGAAGCGGTAAACTTTCATAGATTGTTTTGATATGATTTATATAAAATCTATGAAATATATATATTGGGTAGGGATATTTTAAACTCTTGAATGAATTATATTTTAGAGTATATTGTGCATATGCATGGTAGAATTGCATGGTCATATACCCATATCTGTATCCAATCTCTAGCGAAAGCTTTGAGACTTTTTCCCGTGCAGACTTGGAACCAACTGCATGAAAAATTATCACATTGGGTGACTTGTGTATGGAAATTATTGGTAATTTGAGTTATTTTATGTTATCATTGATGTCATGTGAATCGTTTATGGGATATGGATCACATTGAGTTTTTGTGGGCAAATGATATTTTGGAAAGCATGGATAAAATCAGGGTTTTTGTGAAAATCAAGGTAGGCAAAATAAAATATTTTATTTAAAACCATGGGTTGCAGATTTGAAATGGGTTTTTCTTAAAACCTAGTTTGGCCTTTCGTTTCATCGAAAAAGGTGCCCCGGTGATGGAGATATTTAATTTTAAATATTGAGTTTAAATTTTAATTATTTAAAATTTAAATTTAAATTTTAAAATTAAAATTAAAGTTAGCGCCGACATCTAAAGAAAGAAGGAAAATCAATAATACGCCAACGTCATCGAAAATGAGGAAAATAATATATAAAGGGGGATCCTAAGGTTCATTTGAAATTCATCCTTGCTCGTGTTAATCGTTGGTTAAGCATCCAAAGAGAGCTCGTGCAAAAATCATTTTGGAAAGGGAGACAACGAATAAATCCAAGGTTGGTCGAAAGCCCAAGACATTGTGGGCAGAGTGGCACATTGAAAATTGGATTTTTTTTAAGGTGTGTGGAAGCACTTTACATCAAGGTTCAAATCTCCTTGACTGCATTCGAAGGTATTGGAAGAAAAGTGCTTAAAGTACTTTTGGTTTGCATGGAAGGGAGGAAGGACTTACGACACATCATGCCTTTTCCTTTTGAATGAGCGGCTAGCTCGTGTGGTAACCTTAGACGTGGTTAAAGCGCTCGTAGTGTGTGCAATTTGGGGTTTCAAATCCCCTTGAGGAGGTAATTATATTTTGCTCTAATTAATTTCGTTGATGCCCTAGGATAGGAGTTATAAGGTGGTTAAGGAATAATTAAATTTTTTAATTAAAATTTATTTTTATAAGGGTTGTGATTATTATTTCAGAGGTGGATGAGTTGTTGATTTATTTTGATATTCATGAAATTGAAAATTAGGGTTTAGGAGAAATAAGGAGTTGTTATAAAATATTTTTGAGAGCCTTATTGATTATTATTTTTGATAAGGGTTTTTATTAAAAAGGACTTTGGTGGATGTGTTTATTAAGTTGGAGTAAAAAGGTGTAAATTGAGTTATGCTTATCTTGTGATTATTATTTGAAGTCCACTAACCCTTATGAATATTGGAAAGGAAAGTTGTGTTTAGTGTGGCAGATTTTGTGGATAACTTCTTGGCATCAAAAAGGTATGGGCACATTCTCCTATTGATTGTTTATCATGGTTGATTTCTGAAATATCATTGGAGTGAAAAGTATTGATTGTGGTTTCCTTTTCGAAAGTGGTTGGTTGAATGCTTCAAGGTTTTTTGGTTTGGAAGTTGTGTTTAAACCTTATTTTATAAGCAGAGTTGTTGAAGCCCATTGGTTGTGAAAGAACTTGAAAATAACATGAGTATCATTGTTATGTGATATTTATGGTTGAGCATTGTTGGAAATATTTGTTTTGGTTGATACATGCTTGGACTAGGGTTTTTGTGAGAAATAATAGTCCCTTGTGGTGATTTGTTGAGTTGAGTTGATTGAGCCTAGTCAAGTGATTGTGTAAGGTGATTGGTCAAGTTCCATAAAATAAACTAATTCCATAATTCTGATTTGAGTTGAGAGTGAGACTAGAACATATTGAGTCTCTAATAATTCTCTTTATGCTTCTATGAGTTGACTTGAGTTGAGTTGAGATTGATTTGAGTTGAGTTGAGTTGAGATTGAGATTAGAACATATTGAGTCTCTAACAATTCTCTTTATGCTTCTATGAGTTGACTTGAGTTGAGTTTAGATTGATTTGATTTGAGTTGATTTGATATTGAGATTAGAACATATTGAGTCTCTAACAATTCTCTTAATGCTTCTATGAGTTGACTTTAGTTGAGTTGAGATTGATTTGAGTTGATTTGAGTTGAGATTGAGATTAGAACATATTGATTCTCTAAAAATTTTCTTTATGCTTCTATGAGTTGATTTGAGTTGAGTATTGTGGATCATTGTTGTCATCCATTGAAGAGTATATTGCCATTCATTGTTGAGTTCATATTTGAAGCTTTGCCTTAACAGATTTGAGGATGAGATTTGAGTGATACTTGTGCATGATTGATTGAGCCTTAAAGAAGGCCTTTGTGGACATTTTTGGGATAGCTTTGTGGAAAGTTTTGGGATAGCTTTTTGGACAGCTTTTTGGATAGCTTTTTGGACAGTTTTGGAACATATTTATGGACAGATTTGAGCAAGTTTTTGGTGATCTTTCTAGAGCATATTTGGGCAAGTTCTTAGTGAGCTTGCTAGAGCAGATTTGGGCAAGTTCTTGGTGAGCTTGCTAGAGCAGATTTCAACAAGTCCTTGATGATCTTGTTGGAGCAGATTTGGGCAAGTTTTTGGTGAACTTGCTAGATCAGATTTGAACAAGTTCTTTGTGAGCTTTTTGGAGAAGATTTTGGGCAATTTCTTGGTGAGCTTGCTAGATTATATTTGGACAAGTTTTTGGTGAGCTTGTTGGAGCAGTTGTGGATAAGTTCTGTGTGAGCTTGTTATTTATTTTTGGAAAAGTTCTATGTGAGCTTGTTATTCAATTTTGGACAAGGTCTATGTGAGCTTGTTATTCAAATTTGGACAAGTTCTATGTGAACTTGTTATTCAATTTTGGACAAGTTCTATGTGAGCTTGTTATTCAGATTTGAACAATTTCTGTGTGAAATTGTTATTGCGTAGCTTTGAGCATATCAAAGAAATCATTGTATTGGATAAGGATCCTTATTTATGTGTGAAATATTTTAAGGATATTATTTGGTGGAGTACCCCACATTGGGGGAACCACGTTAAATCTTGTGTCTCAATTATGTGTGGTGACTTGTGCTCTTGCTTACTACTGTTATTTGAGTTATTAGTGCACACTGCTATATTTGGTTATTGCAATTAAGGACATTAATTGATATTGATTTGGAAGGAAAGTAAAAAGTGGTCTTATACTGTTCACCTCCTCTCTCAGTATAAGCTTGTGTTCTTCAGAAATAACTACACATATGATTATGGAAGGGTTCAAAAATTCGTAGGTGGGTGATAGTGGATGATTAGGCATATTATGAATTGCATGGTTGAGATTACAATTGGAAATGGTTTAAGATTTTTGGTTAAGTGCTCAGAGTGGTGCGTAAACCAAAATCTGGTCATCAATTGAATGTATACTCATTTATAAGGATATTCCTATGTATGGAAATGAGCGATAGAGTAATTTTTTAACCCAAGTCCTTCTAGTTGAGATGTGTATCTAGTGTTGATGTTGAAGCCTTTATCGGTATTATTTAATTGAAAATTATTATATTCATATACAAGTTGAATTGTAAAATTATTCTTGCTCATAGTAAGCTTGTAATTACGGGATTTGTTGTATAGTATCAAATTGTTGATTGATTGATAAATTAAAATGTTATCTCAGTCTAAGTCTGAATACCTTTAGAGGAGTAGTAAAGCCTATTTATGTATTGATTAAGCATATTTAATTATTTCGTTATCGTTTGATAATAAAATAAATAAAATTATGAATGCATTATTTAATAGTTGCTTAGATTATGGTGGGAACCCAAGTTCCTAGCAGATCTATCAACGATAATTAGAATTGGATCTAAACTAATAGAATCACATTCTGGATAGAATCACCTTTTCACTGGAGAGGAATACTTCCAATGGATCAATTGATCAAATAAATATTCTTATTCATGGATGATTTGTGTGAATGGCCAACCTAAATATATATATATATATATATATATATATATATATATATATATATATATATATATATATATATATATATATATACCCTAAAGCTACGTTGGTGAAGAGACGTGATGGTTCATGTTAGGAAGATACGTGATGATTCATGTTATGAAAAGGCATGATGGTTCACATTATAAAGATATGTGATGGTTCACTTTATGAGTTAATAATATAATAATTAAATGATTAATAATACTAACTAATAATGTTAGGATGGAGGTTCCTAAAATGTCATCCTCCTTAAAAAGAGCTTTGTCCTCAAAGCTCAAATTGAGGAGCTTTATCTTTTGTTTTCCAAGAATAATTTTTGCAAGTTCTTATACTATTTTAATATCACTTTTTCAAAGGTAGGGATATCTTGAAGGTCGGAGTGTTAGTGGGGGGTTTCCAAGAATAATAGTAGAATCTTCCTTAGGAGAATTGTGATAACTATGGAAGGAAAACCCTTGGGGTTCCTCAAACACTTCAGAAGGATGCTTAAAAAGAGGTGGTAAAAATTCTACATTATCCTATTGTTCCCTGTAAGAGGGAATGGATGAGTGTGTATTCACCTTTCTTCCTTGTTTTTGAATAGGTTTGACCCTACAATGATAACTCACTATTGGAGAGGAAATTGAGTTTAGTTCTTATAAAGTGCATGTTTAGCTATAATGGGTCACTTTAGAAATGTCTACCTCATCCTTACATGATGTATCGATCACTTCTGGCATATTGACTATATTGCCTTCCTCATTATGATCCGGTGCTTGGGGTATTTCTTGCTCATTGTCCTTATTTTCTACATATTATTCCTCTTTCTTATCTTTTGTGGCTTTCTCATGTTCCTTACCTTCCTCATCATCCTCATATTTAGTGTTATCTTTAAGTGTATCCATCCTATGGCTACCTCAATCATATTTTTCTCTTTAGGAGAACTACAAGGAATAGTTGCATTCGAAATATATAGTGCAAGAGTAATACATTGATGATTGTGAACAAATTTCTCATCATAATGAAAATAAATACCCTTTTCACGTCGTGCCTTCATTTTTGCAAGGTTGATATTTTAATTGGTAATATTTGGGTAAGTTTTAGAGTGGTGTACATATTTTATGATTCCCATATAGGTGGTTTTGTAATTGGCTCCTTCCACTGGTAAAATAATCCTTTGTAATAATTTTATTGACAATGTCATTCTTTTTTAGGGTTAACTATGCTATTTTTATTGCTATATTTGTTTCAAAATCATATTACCATTTATTCATTACTTGCAAGATTTCTTTTGAGATGTCCTTAAACAAACTTCCCTACTTGTGTCTAGAATCGATGCTTTAATACCAAATGGTAGGAACCTAATTTCCTAGCAGATCTATCAACGATAATTGAAATTGGATCTAAACTAATAGAATCACATTTTGGATAGAATCACCTTTGTACTGGACAGGAATCCTTCCAATGGATCAATTAATCAAATATATATTCTTATTCATGGATGATTTGTGTGAATGTCTAACCTAATATATATATCTACCCTAAAGCTACATTGGTGAAGAGACATGATGGTTCACGTTAGGAAGATATGTGATGGTTCATGTTATGAAGAGGCGTGATGGTTCAAATTATGAAGAGATGTGATGGTTCACTTTATGAGTTAATAATATAATAATTAAATGATTAATAATACTAACTAATAATTTTAGGATGAAGGATCCTAATAGATTGTAATATGTTCAATAATCATTTATTATTATTTGCTATAAATATTAGCTTAAATCTAGAAATACTTAAAGGAAGTTTCATCGTGTTGATATCTCATTCCCGTTTCTTCTTTTTAAAAGAAAAGAATATTCAAATATTTATAACAATACCTAATTCTAGAATAGATGATTGAAATCAAATTGGGTTTGCTAGCCAATGAATCCCCTTGAATTTATAACAAAAAAGAATCATTTAATTTTATGTTCGGTTGTGGTTGAAGTATAATGATTACTGCTCAGTTAGTGGGTTTAACTTCATTAAGTATAAATAGCATCCTTGAAATATTGATAGAAGTGTCGTCAACTAGCTTAAACTATAACAAACTGAATATTATTCTAAGAAAATTAAATTCTTGGCTATACAAAATTGTAGCTCAAGTGGTTTAGTAACGAGTAAACCCGTCCTTGCTTTACCAATAGTTTAACTCATTTAAGTTTTTTTGCATAGGGAATCTTGCAAGATGTATGGAAATTAGCTTATATAATTTAATGGGTGAAAGTACTTGTAATCTTAGGGGATGATAGAATTTTAAATTTAGATGTTCTTGCTTGTGTTTTAGAATTTTTATTTAAAAATAAAAACCCCTAAAATTGAGGTAAATATGTGTGTTTCCTAAGTAAATGGTTAAAACTATCTGTGATAAATAAATTCATTAAGAGGTTATGACTCAATGAATAATAAGACACCCAATACTATTGAGGTGCAAGTATGCACAAAATAAGTTTCAGGACAGATGTTGACTAATACAATTGGTCTAAATATAACTCGGTCAGATCTATCACGATCAGGATGTATGGGATACATGTTCCAGATTATCACCCAAAGAGCATAGTGATAAATTCCATACTAAATTAATTTAACCATATTGGTCGCCAAGTTCGATATGGGAGGAACCTTTGTGGATTTAAAATGTATGTGAGATGAAGTCGAAGGTCAAGGTAATGACATGGAACTAGCTGACTCTGGTAAAATGGAATCTCTAGTTAGTCATGGGGTATGAATATGCTAATCTCATCCATACTAGTCACAAAATAGGTCAACCAGGTAGTCAATAATTTAGAATAATGAGGTAAAGGAAGGAAGCGGCCACCCTTTAGGTGTTATGAGCCCTAGAGGATAGCCCTTGCTATGGATCAATCCTCATGCCATAAAATGTGTAGGTAAATGAGGATCATCGAGTCCATAGAATGGTGACTCTATAGTATTTGGCTGATCTCGTCCACTTGGGGAGTTGGCTACAGCAAACTTGAACTCAAAAGTGGTTTGTTATGTCTATGTTTTTTAACTATGAATATTTCTTTTTTACAATGGGTGATTCAAAATGATGTTTACTTGAAACAAAAATTTGAATTCTATGGTAACATATTAGGTTAGACAATAAAACTTTTAGAAAAAAAATACCTCAGGTTTTTGTTTGAACTTTTACCTAGCAACCAAGTGAGTTGTGAGACCTAGATTGTTACAAAACACTTAGTATCACTTAGCTTGGAGTAGGAGATATCTCGACCCCCCTTAATAAGGACTTGGTGGTATACACAAAGGATCATGAAGGAGTACCTCCCAAGATTTGTCTGGTCTACAATAAAAAAATCAAGAAAATGAAGATGGACACAAATCAAAAAGTGGAATATACAACCAATTAGCACCACCTTGCAAAATAATGAAAAACTCTTATCTTTGAGGGTAAGGTGACTCCTATCACCAAACTCTTAACCCACCCTTTGGCATGAGACTCCTTTCATGGAAAAAAAAGAGGGATAAGAGGCAGTTCCTTCAAACACAATAAAATTAGAAGGATGAAAGAAATAAGTCAAACCTAGTCTTTATTAAAAAAACTAAGTTATTAATAGAGGAGGTGGAGACAATGGCTAAGAAATTATGGCCCATATATTGGGTAGAATCTCAGCTCTCAAGGAGGATCTGGAAGGAAAGGCCCTAAGAGTGAGATAACCTCTATACTAAGTCATGTTAGATTTACGTAAGATGTAATATTCTCCTAAAAACAAATGTTAAATGTTCATATATATATATATATATATATATATATATATATATGGAAAACATCCCAAAAGGGATGCAACTTTCGGGTAAGACCCAAGGAGGCAGGGGTATCCATTCCACCAAAAATGCCCAGGACTCGGACCTGGCCTACCACCTTTGACATACTCAATGAGCAAACAAACACACAAAACCAATTTAAAAATAAGTAAATAACAACAAAAATAATAAAATAAAATAAAATAAAAAACATGCTCATTGAGTGTGTTAAAAATAAAAGCACAACCAAACACGCAAAATTAGATAAAATAAACAACAACACAAACCACATAGAAAAACACAATAACCACATAACAAAACACAAACAAGAAAAAAACAACATAACACTACAAAGACATAACCCAAAAAAAACATGAAAAATAAACACAACCAAAACCTAAAAAATAAAAAAATAAAAAAATAAAAAACAACCAACATCATACAATAAACAAAAACAAAAAAAATAGAAAACACTCACACATAAAAACACAAATTAACACAAACAAAGAGAAACCCAAGAACAAAAACGAAAAAAACACAAGAACAATAACAAAAAACATTAAAAAAAAACACAAAACAACAAAAACACAAAGAACACAAAAACAAAAGAACCCATCCACCTTAAAAAACTAAACAAAAAAAAAAACAAAAAAAAAAAAAAAAAATTGAACATAACAAGGACCTATCTAGACCAGAAAACTATTAAGGCAAGAATCAACAGAGGAAACAAAATAAAGAATATAATGAGCTAGGGAACTAAAAAAAACTGAATGAACCAAAGAGAAGCAAAAAAAAAAAAAAGCAAGAAGAAACTAGGTACCTTCAGAATTGGAGCCATCCAAAGAAATGATAGAAAGAAGAGCTTCCCTAATTTGAGAAGCCCACCATCTAGGAGGGTGGCCATAACAAGTAAGATCACCTTTTTCCAAAGCCCAATTAGCTAAAGCATCAACACTCTTGTTTTTATCTCTGACCACATGATTGTAATCAACTTTCAAAAATCCCATCTGGATTAATTGAATCTTCTCAATAATTCATTTTATTCTCCAATCCACCTTATGATTCTTAGAAGAAGTCTTCAAGAGATTAATCATAAGTTGAGAGTAAGACTCAACTAACACCCTTTCCCATCCATCATTAGTAGCATCCTGAAGGCCTTTGAGGATACCATACCCCTCAGCAAGGTTATTGGAAAGAATATCCAAATTCTCAGCAAAAGTAAAAACCAGGGAGCCATCTGAAAGTCTACCAATTCCTCCCACACTGCCTTTTCCAGGGTTCCCTCTAGAGGCTCCATCAATATTGACATCTCCAAAATCCTTAGGAGGAGGTTGCCAATTTATTGTCCTATCCATATTACTAATACTCACATTCCCTTTAAATTGGTTGCCCTTAGAAGATTTAATATTCAATCTTTGCATCACTTGATCCCATCATTGGTAGGAGATTTGGGGGTGATTAAGAAGTTGAAAGACAGATTCAACTAAGTTGGCTATGGTATTTTGAAAAATATAGTGAATATCCTTCCTATCTTGATTAAAATTTGGTTGTTCCTTTCATTCCAAATATTCCAAAGAAGAATGGTAGAACCCATCCAAACTAACTACCTAATAAAATGGTCAACACCCTCTTGATTAGGCCAATCCCTCCAAAGCTATTCAAAAGTAAGAAAATTGGACCATTGTAAGCCAAGTAAAGTGGCCATTCTCCTCCATAGCTTAGAGGCTAAAGCACACTCAATAAAAATATGGTTGAGAGTTTCTACATTCTATTCACACATTTCACATCTAAAAGGGCCATGAAAACCACGCTTCATAAGTTGCTCACCAGTAAGCACCCTACGATGCAATAAAATCCAATTAAATAACCTCACCTTAGGCCAGAGATTTTGAGCCCACAATCGAGAAAATATGTTAGAATAATGGTTGGGATTATTATGGCATAAGGTCAAATAACCTTGAGCAACTGAATACTCACCCTTAGTAGTGTTGTTCCATCCAAAACAATATTTTTCATGGGACCAAGAGAGGGATCTCATATGAAGGATGCCTTGGATATCTTGTCTTTGCATTTATGGGATTTGAATAGGCCAGTCCTCAATAGGGATCCAATATCTACCAACCTTTGAATTACCAGTATGGTACCGACATTAATTAGCCATCTTTATCCAATTAGCTCGGTGAAGCTCCTCCATCCAAGGCCTCCAATTAGGAAACTAAGTTATCAAAGGCTTGTGACCATCCCAAGAATCTGTCCAAAAATTTTCCTGTTGACCATTATGAATGATCCAAAATAATTTTTTCTTTATCAAATCCTCACCAGTCTTAAGAACTACTAAAATGGTAGAACCTTTGGTAGGAATTTGATAGCAAATAAGGTCTTCAGGACTTTTGTTCTCAACATATTTAGCACGAAGATTATTGGCCCAAAGAGCATTGGGGTTATGCAACATCCTCCAATATAATTTAGCAGCTAAAGCTTTGTTTTTATTAATAGAATATCATAATCCTAACCCCCCTTCACTCTTAGGAAGACATAAAGTATCCCATTTCACCAAGGCTGATTTTATTTTCTCCTTAGTACCACTTCAAAGGAAGAGATGACTGATTTGATCCAATTCTAGAAGAACGACCTTTGGGATATTCAAAAGAAAAAAAAAAAAGAAGCAAGGACATTACCAAGGATTCTACCCCCAAGAAAGCCACATGTTGGTCCACTTTCCAATTTTTTTCTTGACTTTGTCCAACAACCAATTCCAATCTTTATTTTTCTTCCTTTGAATATTTATGGGAATACCTAAATAAGTGATTGGAAGGGAGGTCTTATTATATATTAATTTATCCAAGACCATGGATTCCTGTCTAGCAGAGTAGTGAAAGAAAATAACTTTAGATATGTCTTCATTGATCAACTGCCCGATAGCCTTAGAAAAATAGCTAATGATTTGCTTAATATTAGAAGCTTCCTTAACTCGTAGATTTACCTAAAAGAGTAGAGTCATCCACAAATTGAAGATGAGAGATAGGTCTAGCTCCATGAGAAATGGTAACTTCCTCAAGGGTTTTGTTTTCCCTCTTTTTGGTTATAGTCCTACCCAAGCATTCAATAAGAATGATGAATAAATAAGGAAATAGCGGGTCACCTTGCCTAATACCTTTGGAAGTTGGGAATTATTGAGAAGGCCTGCCATTGATAAGAACTAAGTAGGAAACTAAAGAGATACATCCCATAATCAAATCCATCCAATCCTTAGAGAAACCAAATTGCCTCAAAAATTTGATAAGGAAGTGCCAATCCACTCTGTCATAAGCTTTGGATAAGTCTAACCGAATGAACATGGAAGGAGATTTTTGCATATCCATGGAATGTATGGTTTCATGAGCAAGAACTATCTCATCTACTATTTTGCGTCCTTCCACATAAACCCCTTGCTTTGGGGAAATAATCTTATGCAAAAGAGGCTTCAAGATTTCTGCCATGATTTTAGTAATGATTTTGAGAAGAACATTACATAAAGAAATAGGTCTAAAATCTGAGATATGATCAACCTCTTGAGATTTTGGAACAAGAGTAATATAATTTTTATTGATAACCTTCAAAATTTCTTTGGCTTTCCTGGCTTCTTCCACCACCTCTAATAAATCAACATGAAGGATATCCCAGAACTCTTGATAGAACTCAATGGGAAAACCATCAGGACCCGGGGTTTTCCCTTTTTGCATTTTAAAAACTACTTGTTGAAGCTCATTGATAGTAACAGTGCAGTCAAAATAGATTTCTCCTCAGAAGTGATAAGATAAGGGATTGCTTGAAGAACATTTTTTTGTGAAGCTGAGTCAAGAGGAGTAGCAGTAAAAATATTGGAAAAGTAATCAACAACAATAGAGTTCATGCCATCCCAAGTATAAACAACATCTCCAGAATCTGATTTTAAGGAAGAAATAAAGTTGTGAGATCTTTGAGCTAGAAGATATTTGTGGAAGAAATTTGTGTTTTGATCTCCTTCTTTGAGCCATTGAATTCTAGATTTTTGCTTTCATAAAATTTCTTCTCTTTTTCCCATTTCTCTAACTGAGTTGTGAGTTTAATTTCATCTGCACTTCTCTTCTCTATGAGGCCATCTAAACGGATTTTCTTATTCAAATTTTCAATATGAGCAATAAATTCATGTTTTTTTTTTATGAACATTCCCAAACTCTTTCCAGTTCTAAATGTTCATATATGCTCATACAAATTATGTTATGTTTTACAATAACTTTTATAAATAATATAAATTGGTAGGTAAACCACACGGAGATACTTCACCCTTTCCTAAGGATTTAGAGTTGAATATTATGTCAAATAACACGAAATGTACAATAAAGAGACAAGAAAAAGTTTTTGAAGAATTTCTATATGTATAAAATATTATAAGAAAGTTTCAAGTATTAAGATACAACAATAAGCTAATCGAAAGCATTCACATAATAATCATAAATTTTTATAATCTTCATTCATTATTTGATAATTACACTACCAAAGTACACAAACAAGAAAATATGGTTGACTATAGCTACAAAGCACCACCATTTGGAGCCATCCCACATAGACCAACATACTCTAATAATTAAATTAGTAGATGTATAGCACTTGCTACAACGGTTGATCATGTAGTGACTTACATGAAGTTGCTTGAATATGCAAAGAACGATCTCATAACTAATCACACTCATATTTTCATTAATCTATATACTATTAGAAATTTCTTGGACTTTTTTTATATTATTATGCTCATTCTCTCTTACACATAATATATAAGAAATTTCTTGGTTATTTTTATTTATATTCTACTTATGTTTAAGATATTTACAAGAATACATTATTTTCAATGCTTAACTTTGTACAAGAAAAAACAATTACCAATAACGTTTTTATTTTATTATTTACTTTAGTGGATTTTTATAAAATTCTAATAACACTTAAGATGAAATATTATTAAAATATCAATATTTTTTATTTTTTATTTTTTATTTTTTAAATTGAGTTATATAGTATTGAAATGGATCTCTCCCATATTGAATCACGACCATATAATGGTATTACAACAACTTGATAATTGTACATGTATGGTGTGGCAAGATGTTTCCTCCTTAAAAGTTGATGAATACTGCATATTATTAATATAGATCACAAATCTCTTAAGTTTATTAAAACACGCGATAAGCTAAGAAATGAAAGCCATTAGAAATGAGAGGTATATTTATAACAATCTAACTTATCATCAATATAAGAAAGCCATTGCTAACTTAATAGCATAATATCAAAGGTGACCATAAATTACAACACTCACAACCATTCTTGATTCATTTGGATAGGCTTCCATTTGATCCACCTTGTATGTGGTTCAAATCTTGAAGATATACCTTTGTTAATTAATTTCAATTTAATTAGATAATGCACACCAACATAGAAAGTAGGAAAAAAACATTAACACAATATCTAATAATTGTATTAGTTAATAATAAAATTATTATATAGATAATATTTGGTATGAAAATAAAATAGGCCAATTATTATAAATTTTTAATCTTTTGTTAGACATGTTTTCTTGTTATTATTATTAATGTGATTAAATAACTACATATCATTCGACATGCTAAAATATATAAATTTGAACACCAAGATTAAGCAAGTTATATAAGTTAAAACAAGATATCAACTTCACCATTCATCTCTATATAATCATAGTAATTAATATCGCTATAACTATCTAAATACATGATCTATTAAGAAGATTCAAGTAAAAAAATTAGGAGATGCTAATATGTTCTTGAAATATTGAAAGTAAAAAAATAATATAATAAAAAGTATAGAAAATATAAAGGAAAAAGATGCCACATAAAAGAAATGAACATAAAGAAAAATAATCTAAAAAAAAAAATTGCACCAGGGTGCAGCGTAACGGTTCGGGATTTGACTCTTCTTTCGGAGGTTTAAGGTTTAAAACCTGGCATGGGAGAGTGTGTGAGGGGGTGGCTATGTAGTGGCTTTGTGTTAAATTCCCTATTGATAAGTATAACTCTTGGCTTTACGAAGGTCATCGTTGGGAGGAGACTGCTCAGCCCTGCACGTCGGTCATGAGGTTTCTCACAATAACCAAACAAAAAAAAAAACTTTAAATAAAAAAATAAATTAAATATCAAAAAAAGATATGCACAATAAAAATAAAGATGTTAGACCTACATCTAAGTGTGTCTTAAATCAAGTTAAATTTATGTAAAATATAATATTCCCTAAAAACAAATATTAAATGTTAAGGCATGCTCATATAAATTAAGGTAGATATGAGCCATAGGTTCCATATGATACAAATTAGTAGGCAAACCACATAAAAATACTTTAATTTTTTAAAGATTAAAAATAAAACATTAAAGGTTGGGGTATGGTTAGCTTTTCAACAATCCCTTGGGAGGGTGCCCTACTCTTAAAAAGTTTTTTTTTGAGGTTATTGGATGTTATAGTGGTAACAAGGATGAGTTATCAATGTTAGCGTATTTTAGATCTACTTACTTTTGTCTTCTTACGCAGTTGTTACTTTGTTACAACAAATTGCTAATACGGCTGGTTGGTTTAGCAACCTCCGGCAATTTGTTCATTGCTGTATTATTTAAGCATTGTTGAATAAAGAAATCTTGTTCGTTGCATTTCTTCATGGCATCAGAGCCAGATTTCCAGGGCAGTGCAGCGTGAGAGGAGAGGCTGGGGAGACTACATTTTTTTTTTGAAGGTAGCCACGTTTTTCGTTGGGAGGAGGAGCTGCGTTTTTGGACGCAATTTTTTTAAAAAATCACGACATTGCGTGATTTAAAAAAAAAAAAAAAATTGTCACGTGCAGACGCGCGACAATCGTCGCGCATCCACGCGCGACCGAGTGCAGTGCGCAGACGGCCTGCACAGGCGGCATTTGTACCTAGGTTGCGCAGAGCGTAGATGCCAGGACGTCTGCGCCCAGCTTGCACAGAGCACAGGCGGTGGACACCACCTCCTCACCCCCCGTTGAAGGCAAGCGACATCCACGGAAGGACGAACGCATCCAGTCCGCTTTCCACGATGTCTCTACGGGCAGACGCCAGGAAGATAGCGAGGAGGGAGCGCGACCCCCCCCTCACCCCCCCGTACAGCGCTGACGCGGTGGGAATTTTAAATTCCCCCCCACCGCGTGCAGCGCGGGAGGTTACGGGGTATAACCCCCCCCGCGCAGAACGGGGAAATAAAATTTCCCCCCCGCGCGCAGGTCGCGACAGGCGGGAACGGGGAAATAAAAATTCCCCCCGCGCGTAGGGGGGCGAAAAAAAAAAAGAAGATTTTCGTTCACCCCCCCACCCCCCCCGGCGGTCGAGCGTCTGGATACGCGGCCGAGCAGTGCGCTGGAAGAAAAAAATTAGAGAACGCACGGAGGTGCAGCCGAGAAGGAGAGGACGAGAGGAGGACGGGCAGACCGAGGAAGGACAAAGGAGAGGAGCTCCACTGTTCCTTCCGGATCAGCCCGCTAGCTCACTTGGCAGTGAGCTGTGCGGTAAGGCTCAGGGAGCCTGCAGGTCGGGGGTTCAAATCCCGCCGACTCCCCCCAAGGTATAAATTTTTCAAAGTTATTTTTTAATTAAAATTTTTAATTTTAATTTTTTTATAGTTTTTTAACTTTATAAATTAAAATTTTAATTTTAATTTATTTTTTTATAAGTTTTAAAACTATATAAATTAAAATTATTTATTTTAATTTTAAATATATAATAATTATTAAAAATGCTTTGTTAATGAAAGCCTTTTAAGGGGGGATATTTTTTTTCAAAAAATCAAAGGGGGATTGTGAGTAATTTTTTGAAAAGGCAATTTGGCGAATTGTAAAAGGTGCATTTTCGGCTGTGACCGACACCTTGTGGGTTATTCTTGTGGGAATTTTTTTTGTTGTATGTTGCATATTTCATTTTTGCACTATAACATTAAAAATTAAAATCAAACCCTCCTTAAGTCCCCGAAATAATTAAAACCCATCCATGCAATTTATTGCACTGCAGCGTTCGGTATTTGTGATACCTCTGGCCAGAACTTATAGGTAAAGCTGTTGTGATTTGGCTACTGTATCCACCGCCTAATATAGCTGCTACAACAACGTTTGAGCTTGTTCTCTATAAATCGTCGGGGAGAGATAAGTTAGCCATTTTTGCATTTTTTACTCCATCCACTACCCTTTATCGCACTTGTGTTTAGGCGTAAATCCTGACGAAGTTTTCTTCATAGTGTTTAGGGGAAGTTACGCCCCACGCATGAGAAGAATCTTCTATGGTAGGTGCCATCAACAAGGCGATTCCCTTTCGGTACCGCTTATGTTCCACGTATCGTATGATCTCTAAAACTCACCTATAGTCTCCCTCACGTAAGGGCGGGTGATTTTTGTTGATATTTCTAAATACCTATAGTTTCCCTCACGTAATGGCGGGTATTTTGTATGGTATATTGGCCTAGCAAAAGGTATATCGAAAGGGGGACCAATTGGTGATATAAGGAACCTTCACTATGGCCGTTGTTGCAAAGTTGATGACTGATCCACATCAGTTATTGAAAGGTCCAAATTATACACCATGGAAACATAAGATGAAGGCTATTCTCCAAATGGAATATTTGTGGGATATTGTTACTGGAGTAGTAACTAGGCCTTCACCAACAGCAGGATCCACAGGTCCTTTCGTAGATCAGATAGCTTTTGACAAGAAAGACAGTAGAGCAAAGGTGCTCATTTTGTTTGCTATTTCAAATGAAGTGCAACCTCATATAGCTGACAAAGCAAGTGGTAAAGAGGCATGGGATGCCCTTAGAACCATCTATGAGGGAAAGAATGAATCCACCATTCTTCATCTTCAACAACAACTTCATAACCTGAGTTTGAGGCAGGGTGAAACAGTTGAACTCTTTTCGTGTAGAGTGTCTGAGTTGAAAGAGAAATTGAGTTCTTTGGGAGATACTATGGACGAAAAGCTTCTCATTTCACTTGTGATGATAGCTTTACCTTCTTCATTTGATATGTTGATAACCTCCATCCAGGTGTCTCAACGACAAATTACCTACATCGAGTTGGTCAATCTGCTTCAACAATAGGAGGCATGCCAACTTCACAAGGATGATTCTTCCAATACAGCCCTATACACCAATAGGCAGGGTTCTAGGAAGAAAGGTAATGGGCAAAAAGGAGGCAAATTTCAGAAAGGAGGAAATTCTCAACATGATACGAAAGGAAAATGCAAACAACCTCAACAAAAGAAGAGGTGGTGCAAGATCTGTGAGAAAGACAACCATGATACCAACAGGTGTTGGCATAAGAACAAGCGAGAATGCCAAAAAAAACCACAAAATAAAAACAAGCAACCTCAGGTGAATGTTGTTGTTGAAGAATCCGACTCGGATTCCGAATGGGCACACAAGGTGCTCATGACTACCATAGATTCCACACAGAGGGATCCTATTTGGTATGTCGATTCTGGAGCTAGAAAACATATGATCGGTGACGAGATCGTGGTTTGAATAATTTTTGGCCAAAGAGGGAAAACCTGTCACAATTGTTGATGATAAAACCTACAGGGTTCAGGGAGAGGGTACAGTTTCAGTCACTCTTTCTGATGGCAAGTGTCAGATTGACAAAGTCCTCTATGTTCCGAGATTGGCCAACAATTTGTTGTCAGTCACACAAATCCTGGATAGAAATATGGTTGTCAACTTTCATGTTGAGAATGGAAAGAAGTGTTGTACAATTACCAGGAAGGGTAAGCAGATTGCAATAGCTTCATATAAGCACGGCTTATTTGCACTAGATGCTATCTCTACTCCACATGTTTCCATGACTATCTCTACCAAGGAGGCAACTTCCCTATGGCACAAGAGATATGGGCATCTTAGTTCTGGCTACTTACTTGAGCTCAGCAAGTATGAGATGGTAAAGGGTCTTCCTTCCCTTTCTGCCACATTGCCAGTGTGCTCTGACTGCTTGGCGAGAAAGCAAGATAGAGTACCATTTGAGAAGAGCTCAACAAGAGCACGAAAACCTCTCGAGTTAATTCACACTGATCTGTGCGGTCCTTTCACACCCAACAGTTGTGGAGGGAAGAGGTATTTTCAATTATTCGTAGATGACTACTCACGAAAGATGTGGGTTTTCTTTCTCCAATTGAAATCTGAAGCTTTTGCATTCTTCTAGCAGTTCAAGAAATCCATTGAGGAGTCAGGAGCTTCTATTAAAACCCTCCACTCAGATCGAGGGGGAGAGTTTACCTCTAATGAATTTTTTGCATTCCTAGATAAGCATGGAATCAAGAGACAATTAACAACTGCCTATACTCCTCAAAGCAAAATGGAGTTGCTGAGAGAAGGAACCGTTCTATCATGGAAATGGTTCATTGTATGCTCACAGGTGCTACTCTTGGGCAACAATATTGGGCAGAAGCTGTCACCACTGTAGTGTATCTATTGAATAGGGCACCCACAAAGGCCCTAAAAGGAATGACTCCATAGGAAGCATGGAGTGGTCGAAAACCCTCCATATCTCATCTACGTATTTTTGGATGTAACGCTTTCATGCACATACCGAAAGAGAAAAGGAAGAAGCTAGATGAGAAAACACTGAGATGTATTTTTCTTGGTTATTATGAGCACTCTAAAGGATATCGGTTGATAGATCCTTTGACCAAGAAAATTCATATCAGCAAAGATGTTGTCTTTGATGAAGCTTTCACATCACAAAGCACATCTAAAGTACACCAAGATATTGTGGAAACTAAGGAAGAGAAGATTCCTTCATCAACACAAACAGGAGGTCCTTCTACATCTTCTTCAACTCCATCGAAGAAGAATCCTAAATGGTGTACAAATACAATCAGAGACACAAATTTATCCACTCCTCCCAATTTGAATTTGGATAGACCTCGTACATGCAGTATGGCTCAAAAGGAAAAAGAAGCCAAAGAAACTGGTGAGGTTGATGATCTTTGTCAATATTTTGAGGAACTTTCTGTGACTCCAAGTACAGAAGTAGAGGATATGGATATTGATGATGACAGGGCATTCATGTCTACCATAGATGATCTTGAACCTGCATCAGTGCAAGATGCTCTTAGTGAGCCTCAGTGGAAGGTTGTTATGGATACAGAGTATGAGTCTTTGATGAAAAATAAAACTTGGAAGCTTGTTGATTTGCCGCATGGAAAGAAACCCATTGGCTACAAATGGGTATATAAAGTCAAGTACAAGGCAGATGGAAAAATTGATAAGCATAAGGCCCGTCTTGTTGCAAAGGGCTATGCTAAAAAAGAAGGCATTGACTACGAGGAAACTTTTGCACCTACTGCTCGGATGACCACAATTTGGGTTATGTGTGCTATGGCAACACAATATGGGTGGAAAGTTCACCAGATGGATGTCAAGAGTGCCTTTCTAAATGGTGATCTCCAAGAAGAAGTCTACATGACTCAGCTAGAAGGATTTGAAGTGGAAGGCCAAGAGCAGAAGGTTTGCAAATTGGTCAAATCCTTATATGGTCTGAAACAAGCTCCTCGAGCTTGGTATATAAAAATGGACAATCACCTTATGCAGCATGGATTTAAGAGATGTCCGTCAGATGCAAACCTCTATTTCAAGAAATAGGGTTCTGAGATAGTGTTGCTTGTACTCTATGTGGATGATCTGCTCATTACAGGGAGTTCAAAAACTATGATCTCTACTGTCAAAAGAAACTTTTGTAAATATTTTGAGATGACAGATCTCGAACTTCTCCATTATTTTCTTGGTCTGGAATTCAGCCAGAAGGAGCACTCCATCAAAGTGTCTCAAAAAAAATATGCCAAGACATTGTTGGAAAAATATCGCATGACTGATTGCAAGCCAATGGCAACTCCGATGGAGAATGGACTTCAGTTATCGTGATATGATGATTCACCTCAGGTAGATGGTACTCTCTATCGACAGTTGATTGGGAGTCTCACATATCTAACCAATACTAGGCCAGATCTTGTATTTGTTGTCAACTATCTTTCGAGGTTCATGCGGGAGCCTAAGACCACTCATTGGAAAGTAGCAAAACGTGTTCTTCACTATGTCCATGGTACTATGGAATATGGCCTAGAATACAAGAGGAACAATAAATTCTTCTTGCAAGGATACACGGACTTCGACTATGCCGGATCATTTGATGATCGCAAGTCAACTTCTAGATACATTTTTCATCTGGGATCCGGTCCTGTCTCTTGGCATAGCAAGAAGCAATAGGTGGTTGTTATTTCATCAACAGAGGTAGAGTATCACGCTGCACGTGAAGCTATGTGCGAAGTGATATGGTTACGTCACATTCTGACAAGTATGGGCCATCCATCAAAATCTCCAATACACTTGTTTTGTGACAATCAGGGTGTTCTGAACCTCGTCAAGAATCCAGTCCATCATGAAAGAACAAAGCACATTAACACACAATGTCATTTCATTTGAGATGAAGTTCCAAAGCACCGAATTCAGCTTCAACACATTCCCACCGATGCTCAAGTTGCGGACATTTTCACTAAGGCACTTGGACATGTCAAATTTGAATTGTTTCGCGACTCACTTTGTATTGCAAAATAATGTAAGGGGATGTTAGTAGTCTAGTATAGCTATTAGTTATTACATTACCCAAATAATGT